>CAKALG010027265.1:0-10628 GCA_916700815.1 Helicolenus hilgendorfi | reverse complement strand
CCACCACCACGCTGTGGTACAGAGGAGTCAGACCACGGCTGTC
Organism: Helicolenus hilgendorfi; assembly: GCA_916700815.1. NCBI lineage: Eukaryota > Metazoa > Chordata > Actinopteri > Perciformes > Sebastidae > Helicolenus > Helicolenus hilgendorfi. Next base: position 10,585 of record CAKALG010027265.1, on the reverse strand, counting down.
CTTGTAGTCTGGAGAAGCTCCCAGCTCCAGCAGAGTCTGAAGGTGGAGGTGTGTGAGAGGGGTCAGAAACATACAGATATAGATCAATTATTAAAGCACGGTGAGTCATCAAGTTTGTAGTTTCCAGATTTCTCAGATCTGTAAATTATGGTAAAAAAGTGGTCTCTTTCATAATGGAAGATTTCATAATCATGGGTTAATAATCATTATCATAATCATAATAATACATTTTACAAAGTGCTTTAAGATTTACAACGATGCATTACGGGCCGTTGTAGGTGAAAACAAATTATGGAGTCAGGGGAGGGGGTGACATTCAGAGAAAGAAGTCATCAATTTACGAGAAAAAATACTTTAACTTGTACGTAAATTTGCAAGAAATAAGTCGCAAATTTATGAGTAAAAATTTGTCAAAAGTCATGAATCAGAGAGAAACCGTGGTGTCGTCAGTTGCCTCCTAAAATAGCGTTCTTGTGGTAAAGACGGCCTCTGAGCGAGGTCAAGGTCCTGAAAGATACATACACCGATCAGCCGTAACATTCAGACTGACAGGTGAAGTGAATAACACTGATTATCTCATTACCATGGCACCAGATCTCAATCCGATGGAGCATCTGTGGGATGTTCTGGACAAACAAGTCCGATCCACGGAGGCCCCACCTCACAACTTATACAGGACTTAAAGGATCTGCTGCTGACGGCTTGGTGCCAGATACCACAGCAGACCTTCAGAGGTCTAGAGGAGTCCAGGCCTCCACGGGTTAGGGCTGTTTTGGCGGCGAAAGGGGAACCTTGTCAATATTAGGCAGCTGGTCATCATGTTATGGCTGATCGGTGTATATGCGTTCTCTTTCGTGTTGTTTCTGTGGTACTTTATGAACATAATGCTGACATCGGTAGGCATTGTACTTTATCATCACGTTAGACCTGTTGTACTTTATATATTTGGCCAATGGGTTATCAGATAAACCCTAAAGATTGCTGCTTCCGACGTCCTCTCAGATACGCATTTTTCTTTTATGTTTCTGTGTTGTTTTATGAACATAAATAAATCCTAATATATCTAATATATTTTGCACTCTGCGCTCATGTTACTGCAGTGTTTAACGGAGGCGTCTGTGGTGTGATGAGGTGGATCCAACCTTGCAAAGTGCAGTGATGCTGGTCCTTAACAAAAAGGCTATTTTACTGAGTTTTTTCACATGACTTTTGTCTAAGCTCCTCAGGAAGGACCGACAGCATAAGTCGTGTTTCCTCTCGTCTTTAGCCTCCACTTTACTGATGAAGCATCATCCCTTCATCGTCTCATCGTGCTGTTAACTGACTGGTCTGCATTCATCAAACACTTGCATGATGACAGTAGCGGTGCTCCTTTACCGTGAGTGCCACGTGGTTCTTGGAGCGAGCAGCTTTGTGGAGGGCAGTCATGCCGTCTTTGGCTCTGTAGTCCAGGTGAGCTCCTCCGTTCTTCAGCACCTTGATAATCTCCACCACGTTGTCCAGGTGAGCTGCAAAGGTCAGTGGACTCTCTAGAAAAAACAAGTCATGGACAGAACATAGGTTACAACATTTATGAAATCCATATCGGAGAGCAGACAAAGAAGAAGAAACCTACCGAGCAGAACCCAGATGTGTTAGTGATTAAAATACATCCAGCAGGTTTGCTGCTTTTAATAGTTTAAGAAAAGTGTAATTTCCTAATAGAAACACACAAATAAAATGCTTTTTTTAGCACCTAACAGCTCATAAACATACTACGACTAAAAGAAGGATTTAATTTGCCTCCAGTAACAGCAGCATGCACACGACTCCGGGGAGCGATACTGAGGCTGTGATGACACGGTTTGTTTTCTGTGGTACGAACCACCTGGGAAATACCTGCTGGCATCTTTCTATTTGCTTGGTTTAAATTCACACTGAACAACTGCAGGTAGTGTACAGCTTATGTCACATGACACAGACAGTTAATAAGCAGACATTGCACCTGTACGGTATGTACATCACCAGGTAAGCTGTGCTGAGTTCAGAGGGTTTTACCAATTAAAGGGGTGTTTTGGGGAGTTTTTCTTATGCAAATTGAGGGTCTACGGATGCTGTCTAGAGGCTGCAGGATGCCAAATTTAAAATTTGAGATGCTGATTTCAGGTTATATAAAGACAACTGACTTGGCATTGTACTACCTGAATAAAAGAGATGAGTCTATATAGGGAAGTGGTTCACAAACTACGGTACACGCATACGCATGATGTATAACGTTTCAGTTTGTTTTGGACCGGAGACACGGTGAAGAGAAAAAAAAGCTCTCAACAGCGTGGTGCTACTAAACCTGAGGGGGCGTATCCTGTTTCTCCCTGATAAAGCGACACTGTGAACAACAAACCTGTGTTGAAATCAGCGGGAGGAGAGTTAGTAACGTTAGCTGTTAGCAGCCGTTATCAGCACAGTTCTGACTGGTTAAATACCGGAGATACCAACGTTAACGGAGGTGCCATTGAGTTATTATTATGAGGCGTTCAAAGTCGGGTCAGGAAAAATGACTATTGGGCGAATGTAAATTACGACGTTATCATGATGTGTTCAAATGTAATCTGGTAAAATGTAGTTTTGGTGAGAAACTTGAATAAATCCAGTTGTTTGAAGAAGATGTTTTCACATCAATATAAAAGAGATATTAGAGAGAGAATTATGACCTGTTTAACTTCATAACTCTAGCTCTAAGCAGCTTACTAAGAGTTTTTTAATCAAAGCAAATATTTAAATAATCAAAATCATTTGAATTGTGTGTTTTTACTCAAACAACCACTATAGATGACAATAACAAAGTACAGTACTGTAATGTGTACAGTAGGCTACCCTGTGCATGTTTTCATATGATGGCATGCTGGGGGATTCTCTGTTTTGTTAAGTTTTGTTAATGGAAACATTACTACTCAAAACAGTCAGTCCTGTACGGTCCTAATTCCACTATGTACTATACAGAATATTCACAGTATAGTGTTCTTCCAGTTAAGAAATCCACACACTGTTTAGTACTCGCAGGTTGTGCCGGTGGACGTCAGATAAACGTCTCGTGGTTGCATGTGGACACTAGCGCGTGCATGATGTATTAAATGAGTATGTTTGTATTTTTTTTGTGGATTCTGAGGAGAAACATTTACAAAAGGAAATGAAAGCTCCGTGTTTGTTGTGACAGATTAGCCCTGGAAACTCTCATATGTGCGGCAGTCATCTCCGAGTGGCTTCTTCTGACGGGATGAAAATGAGCCTTGATTTCTCCAGCTGTGCTAACTGTGTGCAGATATGAGCAGCAGCAGGACTGAGAAGAGGAGTGTTTATATTCTACTGTGTTAAATCACAATGAAGAGCTTTTGACCGGACAGCTGGAATCAATAGCTGGTACAGTGAGAGCGGTGTAACAAGAGTCCTAATCTGCAGAGAGACGCCTCCTCCCCTTCAGCAATAAGGCATTCATTTAACAATAGCTCTCAAAGCCCATTAAGATAACCTCAATTCTCTGCTTAATAACACTTTCTCCTCTCAGCGTCAGCTTTATTTGCCTCAACAGACCAGTTTATTTTCTGGCCAATCTTCTGTCCACTCAATACTGGCTGTGTTTAGAGCACCTGCACCGCTGAGATACCCTTGACATATTCATTAAATGATCATAAATACACAGTAATAATACTCAGGTAAACCAGCGCTGGTTAACAAATGATGGTAATGAGCTTTTAAATACAAGCTGCTTTAGATGAGAGGTACAAGTTATTTTGAAACCTATGAAATTCGAAAACAGTTTTGTACTAAAAGGACTCTTTTCAGAGAGGATGATTTATTTTGTTCTTATTTTCTCACTCAGTCTTGTTCATACGTCCTCTGAATGTTGTGTGGTTCTCAGAGCACAGTAATACGAGCTCCCTGGACGGGGTCATTCCCATGTTCTCAAGGTCCTATATATGTTCCTCAGCTCTACATAGCACATAATTGGAACCTGAAAAAGATGTTCCCCAGTCTCAATATAACAGGTTTACCCTTGAGGGAACTTATCAAATGGTTGGAGAAATGGAATCACCAAAGGTCAAAGCTTTGTGCTTTCTGAGGTGAAAACTCGCATAGTATACATGTTTTTGAATCTATTCAAATAACAACACAAATATAATTACTGTTAACATAATAATAACGCAAATTTGTTTTAACACCATTCATTTCTTTGATGCATTAACGCAATGGAGGTTGCATTGAGTTACATTATGATGCGTTCAAGCTGTATTCATTAAAATTAGAATTGGGAAGAAGTAAATTATAACGTTATCATTATGTGTTCAAATTAGGGCTGTTATTAACGCAATAATAACACATTGATGCAACTTGGGGTTTTCAGGTTGTATTAGGTTCAGTTTTAAAGCCAGAGTAATACTGGCATCATAAATGATATATGAAACTATAAAACCTAAAGAATCTATCGGTACCAACCATGTCATACTAGCTTGTCATGAAGGAAGTTAAATAACGCTCCAAAACGTACGCTAAATTTTGGGTAAGTTTGTCCTTATCCTTTGAGAGGGTCATAATGTAAAGGACAGAGGGTGTCGGATCCTGTACAGACTGTAAAGCCCCATGAGGCAAATTTGTGATTTGTGACTTTGGGCTATACAAATAAAATTGACTTGCTGTTTTTGTGTTGCTAAATGTAAAAAGCACTGCATGCTAAATACCACCAATGTGCTGGAGTATTCTGCTCGCTGGCTTTTGTTTGAGTTGACTATCTTCCAGGTGTGAGCATGCGAGTTGTGTACCAGGTATTCCTGAGAGGAATGTGTGTGTTCAGTCGGCCCGCTGCGTCCGGAGTAAATACAGTTATTGTAGCCAAAGACTTGGCTCTGTGTTCTCACACACACACACGCTGGGGGGGAGGCAGTAAAGAGCTGTGTCCTAATGTCAATGTGTTCTCAGCACAGCTCACCAACGTTCTATAAAGACGAGGTGAGCAGGTGTTCCATGCAACGCTGGGCTGGAATAATAGTTATAAGTCCTCCTACAGGCCCACTTGTAGGCAGAGAGTCTGGTGTCTGGGGAAGACTACAACCTGGCAAGAATAATAGCTTATTATCTCCAAACATGCACATCCAATCACTTGTACACTTGACTTAATTTGCTGTGGAGCTCGTGGTTAACGTCAGATATGATTGCCAGTTATACAGGAAGGAAATAAATCAGGAGGCGCTCAATGAGACGGAGAGCTCATCATGTTTTCTGTGGTTGGATAATGATGGGAGGCGAACTTGACCTAATGTGGTATTTTGGAGGGATTATTGATCATTTTTTATCAATTCTGGGGTAGTAAAAAAAATGGTTAAATTTAGCACCAAATCTGTGTAACAAATGGGATCAACCCAAAAATTGCAAATGAGCATTGGAATGGACATCATATACTTCCATCATAATGTTCTAACCCCTTATACACTTTCAAAATGTAATACATTTAATTAATATGACTGGAACAATTTGAGCAGCATCTCAAATTAATCTTCAGGTTCCTAGCTTTCAGATGATGTACACCACTTCCATGTGACATCTGCTGTTGACCTGCTATCTCCCCCTAAAGACACCCTGTATCCTCCTAAAAAAGACATTTATTCTATTGTGGGTCTCAGAGGGTTAAATACAGTGACAGTCTGCTTCATTTTCTGGAACTCATATGTGCCATTGATATCCGGTTTTAAGTCTATTTGTGTTTTTGTGCTTCAATGCAGAGCGCTGCCTTACCACCAGTTTCACCGTCGTGGTAGTTGGGATCGAAGCCTCTCTCCAACATCTTCGCCACTTTGTCCACCTGATTGTGCTGGATGAGGTCCATGAACTTCCTCAGATTTGCCTGCACAACCAGAGAAAAGAGAAAGAGCTATTACAGTGAGAAGAAAGAACAACTGGTGGTGGGTGTGTGAGAGAGAGAGAGAAAGAGAGAGAATGAGAGAGAGAAAAGGCAGGATCGAGGTCCAGAGCTGTAAAAAGACTGAAATAGAAGTTGCGATAGAGGAAGGTGTAGAGGGTCAAACACAACTGAGGGTGAAAACGCGGAAGCATTCAGGTAATACAGAGTGAAGCTGAGGGAGACTCGCTGTTAAAGATGGAGGAATATAAGGCAGAATAAAAAAGGCCATAGTGAAAGCAGGAAGCAGAGGAAGGAGAGATGACAGGATTGTGGCGATTGTGGGGAGTGGAACGGCTTTCTGTTCTGTTCCTGTCTGCTTTCTTTCCAGGCCGCATGATAAAAATAGATAAGAGAGCAGCTCCCTGAAGGAGAGGAGAAAATGAGGAATGAAGAGAGAGATAGCAGAAGAAGAAAAAGACAATGGGTATAGCAATAAAAGAATAGACAGAGGAGAGAGAATAAATGAGGAGGAGTAAAAAGGCAGGGACGTGGGGTGGGAGTAGGGATGTCCTCATCATATCACGATGCCCCAGATCCAACTCCAAGTGTATCAGCCAATACACAGGGAGAAGATATTTATTAATAGAATTTTAGTTTGTTCCCACCTTATGCAGCTGTACTGTACTCATTCAGGGTGTTTTAGACTGCTAGCATCCTTGCAGAAAATAAAAAAATGATCAAAGATGGATCAAGCTTTAGCTTATGCCTGACCTGCTCTATCCCGATCCTGCACATCAGTTTGAGACATCTGTGCTAAGAGGCTCTTCATTGCTTTATCACTAGCCTGGTTCCAGACTTCTGAATCCTCGACCAAAACTTCGTTAGTCGCTGCTAAATTGTCCAGGACAAAATAACAAACTGAAACGAGCGAACATGATGTCAGACTGAATAATGAATCAAAAACAAAACAGTAACTCGATATACCACTACACAGCGTAACAGTTGGAGTACCCATAGAAAACAATCAAAATGATTGACAAAGGATCTGGATTTTTATCACCAATACCAATCCATTAAAAATCCCTGAATTAGTCCCGATCCTCATCCTGTGAATCTGCTCAGAAAATCACTGCTAAAGACTTTTTAATTGCCTTTAAGAGTCTTCAACATTGATAGTTAATGAAAGCAAAAAAGTATTTTAACTGACTGAGTAAAACCAACAGAAAAAAAATGTTGGCATTGGATGTTTTCTACGTTGAATGTCGACGTTTTTGCATTCGGTCCGAGCAAGTGATGTAGTACAATGAATGAGCGTTATTGAAAGTTGTGTGGTATAATAACAAGTATATCAAGCATGAAAGTCCACTAAGGGCAGGTGGGAGAGGTGGTGGATGGGTCAAACAAACACAGGACTTTCAGCCAGAAGACCGCTGTTTGTGTCCCGTGTGAAACCGAAATTAAATGTTGACTTCCCGCTTGTGGGCTTCACCCATGTCTTCACCCATGTTCTCCGCCACACTAAGTGTAAACAACAAACTGATTGGTCTCCTGTTGAGATCAACCACTTCAGCCTACAAAATGGGATGCATGGCTCCTCCAAAACTAATGCAGCTATACTCTCCAAAGCACATGTTTATTAAAGCTCAAACAAATAGGTTTGCAAACAAAACCACTTGGGGGCAAATACTGCTCTCTTCCAAGATCCACCAAAAACAAAACTACACAAAAGTAACCACAGTTAACTCGCCAGAACAGAACAAAAAAACACTGCGAGATACTCCCAATGCTAAATACCAAAGGCACTTAAATCTGTACTACTAAAATGTGCTTAACCTCAATTTAGCAACAACAAACCTTAAGGGTCGCAAACCAGATTGGTCAACCATAATACTCAAGCCTCCTTGGTCACACCAGGGCTAGGTTTAACCTTACCAAATGGGTTGGTCTCCCGGACGAGCCCCCAATTTGTCACAAACTGGCTCAGGGAATGTGACAAAAAGGGAGTCCACGTTAACCACGTAGCATTGTGCATTACAGCAAGCGTGATACGAGGCTGATACGAAACATATTTATGAAACTTATTTGTGGTTCAGAAACGTTGACAGTCAACGTATCCTGTGATTTACACTAACGTACACTGCTAACAATGTTTCTGGCGACTGGGTTAAAAAATCAAGAATTTTGAACAAACAGTGCTTTTGTTTAGATATCAACCATGATGAGTCACTGCCGCTTCACTATCTGGAAATGTCAAGGGTTCACGTACATGGCCCTGTGTTATAATGTTTAATTTAATGCAGCTGATATGCCCTGTTTGTGTGTCTGTGTGTGTGAGTCAGAGTCTGGAGGACGGTGTCCTTTCCCTCTCTCTTTTTACTGAAACAGGTTGTGAGGCTGGCGTTTGATTGGCTGTCTCAGTGTGAGCTTTAGCCTTTTAAATTTTGGGAAAGAAAAGACTATAAATAAATGTTTATAATAGAAGAAGCACACTGTCTGACTGATAACGTTTGGTGATGAATGTGAACGTGTTTGAGTTTGTGTTATCATCTCCACATTTATAAAATTCTCCTTCCTCTCCATCTCCAGTCCTCTCTTCAGAAGTAGAGCAGCTGTCAGACAGTTTCCTAGTGTGCCGCTAACAGAGAGCTGCCAGAGACACTTATGCTTTGGCTGCACTACAAGAAGTACAGTAGCTATGGGAGAGCCGCCCAGAGCTAGACTCACAGTACACGACGACGAAGAGGCTAACAGTCTTCGGTTTACTGTAGAGATTCACTTAGATTCATTTGGGAGAAACAGAGATAGACTCCTTCTGAGCATCATACAGATCATCACAGAGGAACAGAAGAACTCAAATTAAGCCCAAATTGACAGGTAAGTTATACTATTCACTTGCTGTGAGTGTTTTTTACCCATCCTTCCCCTGTCACACAGTTCAAGCTGCCAAGAATGAACACTTCTCTTACCCCGACTAGCTAGTGGAGCTGCTAAATAGATAAAGCAATCTGTGAGTTTTATTCTATTTTGGCAACACCTTTGGCGTGAAACAGTCATTACTGTGGTGTTTTCACACTGCACTTCCCAGAGGCCAGTCGACGCTCAGACTGAGGTGGGGGCGGCACTGTGACATCTTTTTCTTGAATCTCTTTGTCTGCTCAGCTGCTCATGCTAACTCTCCAGTTTGCCTCCGAGCTGGAAATGTTTCCCACTATTTCAAAACAGAGAGGAAGAAAGGCAAAGAGTCTCTAGCTGACCGGCAACAATACCGTGATTCAGCTTCCTTCTGAAAACCTCTATTTGCTCTTCTAAACACTCGGTGTCGGGTAGGTTGTTCCAGGAAGAAAATGCTCGCAGCAAACAATGTGTTTTTCTCTATGGCATTTTTTTATCCATTCAACATAACTGTAGATGTAAAAAATGTTTTTATGATTTATAAATAGATGGTTTAATGCCAGAATTGATATATCTGCTTAATTTGACTCTATGTGGAGATAGAAGGAAGTTACCGCTTTTATTGTTGTAGTCTGAGTAACGTGACGTCATATCCGTTCCGTATCCTTCAACCAAAACAAACCTCAGCGAACCGAAAGAAGACAGTATAAAACGTTGGAGGATCCACGGGATACGAGCTGCACCCTCACATTTTAAATCCATCGTGGTAAACACTACACATCCAGTAAAGGATGGAAACATTTTGGGTTTCACACATTGACAGGAAAAGCAGAGCTAGACATCATGGCTAAAGCTGCATGCTAACTTCTAAAAAAAAAGCCAAAATATGTTGGAAATAAGTCAGAACAAAGGCTGAAAAAAGTCAGAAATATGTCTGAAAATTATTTTAAAAAAGGCTAAAATATTTCTGAAAAAAGGCTGAAAAAATGTCAAAGTATGCCCGAAATATGGCCCAAAAAATGTCCCAAAAAGGGCTGAAATATGTCAGAAAAAAGGCCAAAAAAGGGTGAAATATGTTCAAACAAAAGTCAAAAATATGTGCGAAAAATGCAGATACATGTCTGAATTAAAGTCTGACAAGAAATATTTCCCAAAAAGGCTGACATATGTCAGAAAAAAAAAATCTGAAAAAGTTAGTAGGAAACATTATCGTATGGTGGTAGCGCGCGGTCAAGCCGGCCGTCGCTCTCAATGACTGATATATTTGACTTCAGAACATCTCTGACTACATACATGCTGAAATCAAACATTCTTACTGTATCCATTTAGATATTTTTCAAATAAAAGAAGTGTATGATTCAACTTTTTGCCCATAACAAAAATCGCAATACATATCGAATCGGCACCCATATATGGTGATGGTATTGAATCAGGAGATAGGTGTATCGTCCCAGCCCTACAAGACATGCTGCATGCTACAGTTTCTGTTTGAGTTGGAATAAACATGTTGATGTGGTGCCACATTTGCAGAACCAGTTTCTGCTCACAGCCAAAGCTGGCACTGATGATACTGTGATAAATCGTTTCCAGTCTCTGAGAGCCAATGTGCTTTGAAGGACCCCAAACACTGGCCACAAGCGAGGCTCACAGTTAAACTCAGAGTTATTATTTGGTGAGTTTAAACTCACTTACCTTTGTGTGGAGTTTGGCGATCTGTTTCTCGTCCACGTTGGGCTGCTTGTAGACTCTGCTCTTGTAGCGGAACTGTTGAGTGAAAGACAAATTATTAGAAAAGAGAAAAAGGTCCACAGCAAAACAACAGGT
>CAKALG010027261.1:0-13630 GCA_916700815.1 Helicolenus hilgendorfi | reverse complement strand
CCTGCCTGCCTGCCTGCTTGCTTGTGTGCAAGCGTGGGTGTGTCAGCCGCGATTTGTGAGTGCATCTTGATCCCCTCCCCAGAGAGTCCATGCTAAATTAGGATGCATATTATTTAAAGATGCCCTGGGCTGAGTTTCAGCTGGGTATATTTGTGCAGTGAATATGTTGATTTTTTATGGTGCCCTGTGTGCGCCTATTCATGCTGCCAAGGAGGGAATCTTAAGCACAGAAGTGTTTGTATGAAAGGAGAGGAAGTCTTGAGCTCGATTTTTGTCTGCAATGAATTCAAATGATTTGCTCTCTTGGGATGTTCAAAGCACTTTGTTGAATTTATTTTTTTACTGCTTTTTTTTTCAGCGGTGAATTGCACGACTTCTTAGAAATATCTGAAAATAAAACCTTGTGAGCTAATGAGTGTTTAAAGGAACAGTGTGTAACATTTCGGGGGATCTAATAGCAGAAATGGAATAAAATATTCATAACTATGTTTTCATTAGTGCATAATCACCTGAAACTAAGACTTGTTGTGGTTTCATTAGTTTAGTTTAGTGTGGTTGCAATCTGCAACCACACTGAGATGCCACCAATCCTACACACTGTACCTTTAATTTTGCACAAGTATAATCATATATGCATGTAGTTATGACTAGCCTAATTTGTATAGGTTGTAACAGAAAATATGTTTTCCATCTAAAACCTTTGACAGGGGTTATGATAATATAATGAGCCAATCAAATACATTTAAAGACCATTTGTTCTGGCTTTTATTGTATTCCAATATGATGTAATTTTCAGGTTTGGAACATTTCTGGGGTCGTCTATCTGCTAAAATAATGGCTTTTTGGCATCCACATGTGGGTGTCAGTGTTGGAAAATTGCCATTTGACTCCTTTCAATCATGACGGGGGTTACGTAGAGCTGCTTAGAATGGTATTTGGAATTTGGCCCACGAGACAAGCCAGGTGCCAAGGTGAGAGATTGTTTATTGCAATGTGCTGCTAAGCTATCTTGTTATCTTGCCATCTGAAGGAGAGCTGTTCTCTTATTTGGCCATCACACCAAATTCCAGCCATTTTTTCCAAAATAGTATAGCTTGCATTGTAGCTTGCAGAAGTCATATTTCAGAGTAAAAGCTTCACCTTAAAGTTTCTTGTGAGTGGTTTGCACACAAAAATGTCATATGTAAGAGCATTGTAATCTCGAGTGTGCCTTTACCAGCAATGTTACTGCTTTTGTTGACACTTGAGCCATGTGAAAAATGTTACAAGGTAGTACTTTTCAGATGACGCCAACATGTAAAATTAGCAGAGAATTTACATTACAGAGAAAGCCTTATAGGACAAATAGACATGTTCTTCTATAGCAGATTTTGTTGCACCTCTGTCTTTGGTAATGCTGTCTGTTAATTCTTTTATCCCAGGAGCATAAATGGATATTACTGCTGCAATGATGCAACTCAGATGGATTGTGTTATTTCATCCTGTTGGCTCAGGTCATTGAGGTTTGCCACGTAGTGTCATTGATAACATTACATAATGTGATTTGAGCTGATGCTCGGGGTGGGGTCACAGCTCCCTACAGAGGGTGGTATACAGTACTTTATCCAAGCGAGCCAGCACTAACCTCAATCCAAGGCTTTATCATAACCTCATCTGAATCCCAGCACTTGCTCTATCCATAGCTCCAACTCCACTGACAGCGGTGGCAGTATTGAACATCATCTTCATGCTGAAGCTGCAGCAAGAGAGGCAGTCAACCAGCTGCTTATGGTAGTGGTTATATCCTGTCATTCCACAAATTCTAAATAATTGTGATTATCATTTTGGCCATAGTCGTGTAGCCCTATACTGATAAGCTCTATATACCTGAAACAACTTGATTTCTTACTTGCTTTCATGACTATGGCTCTTATTCTACCAGTGTAGCTTAATCCTTGTATGTGTGATTGTGTGTGTGTGTGTGCTATTGTGAGAGAAGCAGCAGCAGTCTGGCGGCACTCATTTGGTCAACTAACCTGCATTCACATTCCTTCCATTCCTCCCCGCTGTCTGCTTGGTCACATGAGTGCAGAGGAGTTACACTGAAGCTGGCCCTGCAGGTGGGAAGAAGTGGGTAAATATAGAAAAATATTGCAAAGCCACTACCGAGAGTTGTAGAGTTATGGTACGTTGATGAGTATGTGCTGCAGAGGGAAAAGGCAGTTCAGGAAATTCACATGCATAGCAGTCAAAAGGAGGATTGACAATTTTAGTGCAAGTGCAGCAGACTGTGCTTTAATTCCTGGATTACTCATATCACATTTAGCCGTCATACAACACACACATTTAGGAATCTCTGGAATCATTTGTGCATTCATACTGAGCACACTCGCCCTTTAGTTCTCATTCAGAGGCAGTATATAATACGCAAAGATCACAGCACATCTCTCTCACATCATCAGTGATGGAAAATGTCATTATTGAGAACCCCGGTGTGCGCATAATAATACGTGAAGCTCGCTCAGTGCAGCATGCCCTTCCTCCGTGCACGTACCAAGCAGTGTCACATAGCAGTCTCATTCATCATTCTGACCTTGTGGGAGATGCTCAACCCTGATCCTTGCACATGAGCATTATAATGTACATGTGCCTCACTTCAAAGAACAGAGTTGAGTAAGAGGAGAGTGTTTTTCCATATAATGCCTTCCGGTATACCCCGCCTTTCTCTCTTACATACTGGGAACCTTTACATCACCAGTGCACCGTCTCATTTGCCAACGTCACCGGCTGGCACAAATTCCTGTACATTCATCGTGCCGCTGTGCGAACAAACAGATTCTGATTTGGATCTCCCGTGTTACTCCCATGTTGGTTTTATTGCTCGCTTTGTTGACTCACGCAAGTGGGCCTGGCTCTTGACATGGCCATGTGGAGGCCCCATGCTGTTGGGAGGCCCTGCATGCAGGATTGCCGCTCTGTGATTGGAGGAGGCTAGGCTGGGATGAATGAGCACTGTACATAGAGCAGGAGGCATGAGGGACTGCACTGGTACGCCCCCCAAAACCTCCTCTCTCTTCCATTCTCTATCCCTCTCGTTCTCTGCTCTGCTCCCTTTCTCCCTCTTGTGAACACACATTCAGTGGGACACGGGAGCCATGTTTGTCTCACCACAACCCCTCTTCTTTTCACTCTACACTTTCATGCCATTTGTTATTACGCTGGCTTTGAGAAGAGAATCACTGTATGATCGTGTCAACTTAGCGGTTCATTATTGCCTGCAAAACATGGAAACTTTTCATATTAGATGTTGGACAGTAAAGCTATTGTGCATCTAAGTACAGTGTGACAGGTGCAAAGGCAGGTTGACAAATCATTACATGAGTTTGAGAACCATGTAGAGCTGAAACAATGTAGTCTTTTTTTTAAAGTAAAAATGTTTAAAATCCACTTGTTCCAGCTTCTCAAATGTGATTTTTTTTTACTGGACATCTTTGTCTTCTATGATAGTAAATTAAACATGTGTTGTTGTTTTTTTACTGGTGGGACAAAGCAAGTAATTTGAATAAGTCATCTTGGGCTTAAACCTGCAGTAAGCAGAATGTTTTTGGCATCATTGGGTGGAAATTCCATATTAACTTTTCAGCATATTGTAATTCAAGTGTTTTGAGGGATGACTAGACTTCTGCACCTCCTCATGGCTCTGTTTTCAGGCTTTAAAAAAATCTAACCCATGACGGGAGACTTTCCAATCACAGGTCATTTCAGATAGAGAGCGTTCCTATTGGCTGTTCCTTCAATGAAGGCAGCTGTCAATCACTCACAAAATCTGATCAAACGGTCAAACTAGGCAGCACTGATCAAATATGAATTAATATTGTTACATTAATGTTTATTTCTCACCTCAAATGTTTTCAGAAACATCTTGTAGTGTGAGGTTTTGCTGTAAAATGAGAAAGTTTGTTCCAGCTGGTGGGCGGTGCTTGGTATTTCCTCAACTGATCTCAACATGGCTGCCGGGCCACAAATGTTCTCATTTTACAGCTAAACGGTACACTACAAGATGTTTTTGAAAACATTTGAGCCGAGAAAGACATTACAGTAACACAATATTGATTCATATATGATCAGTGCTGCCTAGTTTGACCGTTTGATCGGAGTTTGCGAGTGATTGACAGATGCTCAGAGACGGCAAGACTCCAGCTCGGCTCTGATTGGTTGTTTTCCTCCGGTCTGTGAAATCTTGCAGACGCCATTAGGAGCAGGGGAGGACACCGAAGGACACAGAGGCACATGATTTTTTTCAGATTAACTGTTGCATGTATTGCTGTCAGGATACAGTGACCGTTTTATGAAAATAACTTTTTAACCATATTTGCTCCAATTCTACCCACTGCAGCTTTAAGGAAATGGTGATGTAATGAAATTTTATAGGAGCATTTTATAGACATAGATCTTGGCACAGAACTAATTGATCAGTCAAACAAAAATAATCATGACATTCATTAATAATAAAAATGACATTTTCTTTTTCATCTTGAAATGTCAATAATGTGCTTTTGGGAGGTGATTAGATGGTAATAAATTAGATTTGTCTTTTTAAAGTTAGAGATTTTCAATATGCCACTTAATCCAGAGGCCAGTGACTGAATATTTAATTTAGGAACACTCTTCAAACCGTTTCCTGCAGCCCTTAAAGTGAAAAAATCCGGTTCTATTAATATTGCAGCCCTGTCAGTTTGTGCAAACCCAGTGAACTCTCCAATGCACAAAATCAGAGTAAAACCTTTGATTCATTGTATCAGCTTTCTGACAGCGAGAGTGAGTGTGTGTTTTGCGGTTAAGATGACGGGGTGTGAGAAGAACCCCGCTGTATCGTCATGGGAGGAAACACAGCTTGAACGGTTAACACCTGACACGGCAGCTGTTCAGATTGTCGAGTGACTCACAGCCTTGCTGTGGATTCAGTGAGCCCTCTGTATGCAGCATTGCTTAACTAGTAAACAGTGTTTTATTTGCCATCAGAGCAATTTAAGACTCATAAAGAGGGTTGAATGTGTGGCATGCTTCAGACTCTTGACGCCGCTTTACACTTTTCACAGACAGAACCCAATGCCCAAGGCAACATTTTTAACATGGAAAGCCAGCAAGAGATGAAGCATACTTGATAAAAGCCTAAATATTTAGACAGGAGTGAGGCGCGTCTGTCAGGGAGACTTTCTGCTTCTTGTTATTACACAGGCATTTCCACCTGCATACCGAAACCTGAGAGCTTCAATCTCTCTCTGCAGGGTTTATCGCTATGCTGCCTCTCTGCTCAGATTATCCCAACTGTGGCTTGGAAATATCGATTTATTCACACGCCGGATAGTTTTCGGGCCACAAGCTCGTGTAAGTGCCTGGGCGATTTTATACCTTGTTGTTATCGATGTAAGGTGATTGAATCAGCAAACAAAGGCTGTGTGCTGAAACAACATGCGAGCACTAGTTGAGCTTGATTTGAGGTTTGGTTTGTGGCATCCAGACCTACCACACACACACACACACACACACACAGGAGTTATCCCGCTGTAAACGGCCCAGTGCTATCAATCAGACCATCTGTCCCTCTCCACTCAGCCTTTATTTAGGCTTCAGTGCATAGCGTCCTACAACGCTGTTTTACCGAGACAAGTACTAACCTACAAGTATGATACAATACATTGCGAACATTGCAATTGCTAACATCATTCAGGAACAAGTCATAGCAATTATCTACTGCTGCTGTGTCAATTCAGCAGGAGGTACGAAGCAATCTGGTTATCCCTGCTTTTGAGTGCTTTAGTGGTCCCTCCTCACAAAAGCGTCTGTAATCACATTTCGCTGCTCGCTGTCAATTGAGTCTCAGGGCTGCCCTAATCTTATCTAGCACTATTCAGTCCTGGTATTTCATTCTTTTAATTCTCTGGGTTTCTTTCTTTGTCTCGTGTATCTTCTCTTTCCATTTCTCATTTGTAACCTCTTTCACCCTACTTGGCACTTGTTAATACAACACTATAGTATAGTCTGCTGATACTCGTTTTAAGCCGTGCTTGCAGTGTGTGGTTGGCAATGTCGGTCTGTCGGTCGTTCTGCCACTTTGATTCAGACTGAAATATCTTGACATATTGGCTGAATTGCCATGAAATTTGGTACAGGTGTCCATGTTCCCCTTAGGATGAATTGTAATAACTTTGGTGATCCCTTAAAGGTGCTCAATGCGAAATTAATATCTATTGCCTCTACGCAGCTTTCAACATGGCGATGGTTGAGCCGGCGGCTCGTAGCTAATGGTGCTAACAGCACTAACAGTCCAAACAACGGCAACAGTGCTGACAGAGCAAACATTGTTAACCTGGGGGGCAACCTCCAGGTATGAAAAGTTAAGCCAATGTGGAAGTGCTTTAAACTTGCATTCTTTCTAATAGCCAGCAGGGGACGACTCTTTTGGTTGCAAAAATAAGTCTGATTGTATAGAAGTCTATGAGGAAATTACCCTACTTCTCACTTTATTTATTACCTCAGTAAACATTGTAAACACGAGTTTATGGTCTCAATTGCTAGTTTCAAGTCATTTTCAATACAGCATGATGTTTATTTTGTGAATTATGGTCCCATTTAGAGTAAAATAGACGTTAAAACAGCAGCAACAACAGTGACTTCATGCTCAGGACGACATCACTCCATTATATCTTTATTTTGCAAATAGTTGTTTGCCGCTATATTATTGCTCTGAATATCGTATACAGAACCTTTAACTTTTCATATGGCGCTGCCATCAAGTCAAATTTAAAATGTGTCGCATACTTTGATTTATGAACGAATATCTTCACAACTAATGATATTCCCATTAGCCCCAGCTGTACTTTATGTTTAGTGCTAATTTAGTTTAGCTAGACATGCTAAACTAAGATGGTGAAAATAGTAGCTAAACATTATACCTGCTGAACATTAGCATGTTAGCATTGTTTTTGTGAGCATTTTAGCATGTCAATGAATGAATATCATGACCACATATATTTTACTGAGGTATCAGCATTAGGTAAACCGAACATTCAATTCATTACTGTAAATGAAGCACCAGTTTTTGGACTCTTTTAGCCGAGCCCCTTTGTGCGTGTCTCTGGTTCCTGAAAGGCCCGAGGTATTGTATAGCTTCACTTTAGAGGCTGTGGAAACCTGAGCTGTGGCCTCCGAGTCATGGGGTGTCCAGTCTCTGTTGACAGTGAGCTGGGCCGGGTGAAATATTCACTGTGTTGGGTCACTCTCCTCCTCCTACTCCTCCTCTTTCTCCTTCTGTTCTCCCAAACGTTTTGTGAATAGCTGATCCATTAACAGAAATGGACCAGCAGAATAGTGTTGATGGTATCGAGAGCACTGCCCTCCTAACTTCTCCATTTCCCCTGCCTTTTCTCTCTCTCTCTTCTTCTCTGTCTGAGTGACAGACAGAAAAGGTCTGTTTCTTTGTCTGTGTTTCTTTTTGTGTATTTCTTTGTGAATAGGACTACAAATCAGTATCAGTTGAATCTATCCATTTATCCAATTATCCACCTGATATATAACAGCAAACATCTGATTTAATCTCACAAAATTTTGGAGATCCTACCACAGCTGTATTCTTTATCCAAATTACTGTAATGGGCGCAATTAAAAAGCTATTACAAATCCAGATAAGATGTCAAAATTGTTACTGATCGGCTAAAGAGCACTCTATTATTTGTGTGTGGTATGTTTGCTTCTTTATCAGCCATGACAGCGATGAGCAGCACCTCTGCTAGGCACACGCGCTTTGCGTAGTGCCAGAGGGGGCACAAACAGCGTGACCACAACACTGCCGTTTGCCACTGAGGTTGTCGCGGACCTCGCGGTAAAGACAGCTGAACTTTTACCCCCTTTCCCAATAAGCTAGCATGACATGTTTGGTATCAACGGATTCATTGCAATCTCAAGATTCATATGATACCACTGTATGTCCACTGTCTTAAAAACTGAAACCCGGATCGACCTTTAAAAGACAGTAATGTTAATGCCAGTCATATCATATTCAGAGGGTTAACAGTAGGCCAAGTAAACCTGAGGAAGCGAATAATTCCAATTTTAAGACAGT
The DNA here is from genome assembly GCA_916700815.1 of Helicolenus hilgendorfi. Taxonomy (NCBI): domain Eukaryota; kingdom Metazoa; phylum Chordata; class Actinopteri; order Perciformes; family Sebastidae; genus Helicolenus; species Helicolenus hilgendorfi. The sequence goes on along the minus strand of CAKALG010027261.1, from coordinate 5,529 downwards.
GAGACAGGCAGAGTCTATTTAAAATGTGACCTATGGTTATTTTTTTCCCTTTTAGAATGGACCAACTAGTAGGCTACAGTTTAATTGTTGGCCAAACAAGACAACTTCATTTAAAAGATATGTATCAGCTTACCTTGTTTCTTTTTCAATGTGTTAATGTTACTGGTGCAGTCTGGTCAGATTCTTTTTTTTTTTTTATAAAAACAATATTTGATCTACAAAAAACTTTTTCAAAAAAGGAGTCTTGAAAAAAGGGGATGTTCATAAGCAGGTTAAGAGGCTATGTCAATCTTACGAAAATAACGAAAATAACACTATTTAAGAACTTCTGGGCAGGGAGTGCTTTGCGAGCGCACAAAAAATATTGTAATACTTCCGCACGCACCAGAAAAGATGGAGGGGCACCTGCTAAAATCTTGCCTAGGGCACCAAATTGGTCAGCATCTGGCGATGCTGGTATGGTTTACACCTTGTGTCTTTTACACACCTACGGTATCAGTGACTACCACAGAAGTGGTTTTGAGAATGTAGCCAGGTGTTTATGTCCGTGTCTGTGGACAGATTTTGTTACTGTGATAGCTTTACAAATGTGTAAGATGTAGTCACAAAACTAGCAGTTGAGATCAAAATGGAGCCATAGTTCCAAGATGGGTGTGGTCCGAGCAAGTAGGGGGGAAGGAACACTTTACGCCCCGGTCCGATTTGGCGTAGTGGTTGGTGTGATCCTGTCGCAAGATGGTCTCTAGTTGTTTCTTTTTCTCCTGTTGTCTGTCAGGCTCTATTTCATCCTCTCCCTTTTGTAAACCACTGTCCTCTCTCTACTTAGAGTAAGCTATGATCCTCTTGGCGCAGTGCCATCACAATCCATTCACTAGAGCTCAGTGAAACCGCCCAGCCGCTACTATATCCCAGAGTGCACCCCGTCCTTTCCAGCAGCTCCCATTTGTACAGTAAAATGGCAAAATGGCCACTTCACAGATACCCCTCTCTTTACCACATTTTGTCCTCATGAGACACTGACAGTTACTCTGTGGGCGTGCGTGCATTCGTCTGTGTTTGTTGTAACGGGTGTGTGGGTACATGTTAGCGTGTGAATGTATGTGTGTAATATGCGTATGTGCCGCACATGGCCACAAATCTAGGGCATGTGCGAATGTGTGTCTCAGTATCAAGTGTTTTATTCCCAGATGAAATAGCCACCACTTGAAATATGTGACATGCTTATCATGCCTTTTTTTTTTTTAAAGGATAGCAGGTCATGCTTATCCTGCAACTGGACTTAACTGTTACAGTAACTTTTTTTTAGGTTGAACACCTGTTTTATTTCATCTTATTATATAATTAGATCTAACCCTGAAAGATTAGTGTTTTCCTGCTTTTTTTCTATTTTGCATGTTCCTCATCACACTTGTGCTCCAGTTTTGTGAGGCGTAATGGCTTCCATATCCAACGCAGAATGATCCCCACTTCTCGCCAAGTGAAACCATTGGCAGTGAGCTGGGAAATGGCTGCTAACGTTTTAATGACTTAATGAGACCTAATTAGTTGAAATGGGAGTGAGGAAGAGAGGAGGTGATCTGTGTCAGTGTGTGTTGGCACGCTTGTACGCCGTGTTTCTGTTCCTACAAGATCGTGAGTGTGTTTTACTGTTCTTTACAAGTGTGTCTCTATGTTTCTCTGTTTGTATGTTTTTTTAGTACGTGTGTGTATGTGTTGTGTTGTCTCCATGGCAGGTGTGTGTGTGTGTGTGTGTGTGTGTGTGTGTGTGTGTGTGTGTGTGTGTGTGTGTGTGTGTGTGTGTGTGTGTGTGTGTGTGTGTGTGTGTGAGCCAGAGCGCCATGCAGCCTTTCTCAGCATTACCCAGCCTCTTCATCAGGAAGTGATGGTGGGGGGTCAGGCCTCATTTAATCAAGGAAAAAATTCCATCTCCCATTAACTTAATTAATCCAACGCTGGAGAAAGAGAAGCTGAAAGAAATTTGCCCGTGTGTGTATGTGAGAAAATAGTGTTTGTAAGCCGGATTCATGAAGAGGTTTGTTAAATGAACTGTGAAACTAGAAAACCTAAGGAATCCATGACCACTTCATACCAGCTTGTCTTGAAGGAGGCAAAATAACACTCCAAACTTGTGCTAAACTATGTGGAAGAAAAACTGTCATGGTCATTTTCAAAGCGGATCTGACCTCAAGATATGTGAATGAAAATGGGTTCTATGGGTACCCACGAGTCTCCCTTTTACAGACATGCCCACTTTATGATAATCACATGCAGTTTTGGGCAAGTCAGAGTCAAGTCAGCACACTGACACACTGACAGCTGTTGTTGCCTGTTGGGCTTGAGTTTACCATGTTATGATTTGAGCATATTTTTTATGCTAAATGCAGTACCTTTGAGGGGTTTCTGGACAATAGTTATCATTGTTTTGTATTGTTAATTGATTTCCACTAATAAATATGTACATACATTTGCATAAAGCAGCATATTTGCCCACTCCTATATTGATAAGAGTATTAAATACTTAACAAATCTCCCTTTAAGGTACATTTTTAACAGATAAAATAATTAGCAATTAATTGTGGACAATCATGCAATTAATCACAATTGAATTTTAATTGATTGACAGCCCTATTTAACAGATGGCAGGATGTCTTTTCTGGGCTGCTCCACCAACAAACTGAGACTTTGGAAATAGTAAATCATGTTTTCATTAAATGATGCATTTCTTCTGATTACGCTGTAAGAAATAATTTAATCATAAGTTAGCAAGTAATTCCTGGTGGGTTTAATTGCTGCACTGCACTGTTACATCCATACTGTGGATGTGGGAGAGAAGCGATAGCTAAGTGTTGTTATTTTCCTAAAGGTTAAATGTCACAGCTAATCGAAACAAGTGAAGGTTGAGACTGAAAAAGCTCCACATTCACGCAGACTACTTTAATGTGACATTGGGGCAACAATCCAAACATCTCTGCTTTCATTGTCAGTGTAAATGTGTTCAGTTGATTTCTGACACCGCAGTGATTGCGGCTGCACTTGAGAGCACAACACATAAATCAACCGCCAGGTTTGTCTATAGCGGAGGTCAGACAAGACTATAAAGGTTTTCATATTTTGCAGTTTTATCCCAATTGCTACTTACTGCACTGTGCCTAAGCATCTGATAATGAATAATACGTGTAGTCTACTGAAAGTAGTGCTATGTAGAGCTACTGTTGACTCTTTCTTTTCATGGTTTTACCTTATTTGTCTAATGCTATCCAGTCTGTTCATGAAAGACAATTAACTGGCTGCCGTCGTGTCAGTCAAGGTTTGAAGTTTTCAGTTCTTTTTATCTTCCATCGCCGATTCCCTCTTGATCTTTCTCTTCTTTTTTTTCACAAATTCTCTTTCTCCTAAGATCTTTATTATTCTTTTTACCCTTCCACCCATTTTGTTCTTCAGAGAACTGAATGTTGAAAAATAGAGTGCAAAAACAAAGAAATAATACTAGCTGTGTAGGTGAGATACAGTAATATAACGATTGGAGTGTTAAAACACTCATAGCATAACCATGAATGCATTCATTGTAATTCTAAATCATTTGCAAATTCCTTTCAAAAATGATAATTTGAAAGTTTTATCATGGTAAAATTGCTGTGGTTAAACAAAAGCATCTCCTTTGAGTGCAGTTTATATAGCACTCTGCTGCTCATCTCACACCAGCTCATCAACCTCTCACTCCAGGACTTCCCCTCTCTCTCACAGACTTTAATGTCCTGCTGCTGACATACAAATCCCTTCATGCCGCTGCACCCTTTTCATGTTCAGAGCTTCTCCTCCTCCTCTTCCTCTTAGTCTGGCCTCCTGTCTGTCCCCAAAAACACCTTGCCTCTGGAATACATTCCTCCCATCCATCTGTGCTGCCAGCACTATTGATTCTATTGGAGTTATGCAATAAGATGACAAATTGCTAAACGTGGAAATTGATAAACTAGACTAAAATAGCCAAAAATGACAAATGACGCACATGTGTGAATAATTGGATCGATGAAGAAGAAAAGTGCAATATTTAATTTATAGTTTAGCTCTCATAGTGTTCACACAGCAATAAAAAGGTTCCTGCTACTCTAATCGACAACGATCGGTCCAATCCTAGAATGTTGTTCAACATTGTGAGCCGTGATCCTCCCCCGGAGCAGATATTAGATGCCCCTGAGAAATGCGAAGAATTTCTGCCCTCATTTTCACAGAAGATCTCAAATATAAGAAGTCTAATTCCTCCCCCAGATTCTCCAGTTACAGTTGAGATGCCCTGTGCTGTTTTGCTCTGCTGAAATGTAGTGTAAAGCACTTTGAGTGGTCGGAAGACTAGAAAGACGCTATGTACTGTAAATGCAAGTCCATTTACCAAATGACTTATTGCTGTCCGTTGATGCTGGCCATAAATCCATCCTTGTTCTCCTGGATCTAAGTGCAGCATTTGATACCATTAACCATGATATCCTCTTGGACTGTCTTGAAACCTGGGTGGGCATCGGCGGCACTGCTCTGCAATGGTTTAGGTGTTACCTACAACACAAGTGTTTCTGCGTTGGTATCGCTGATGCCAGGCCAGCTGCAACAGGTGTGCACTGTGAAATGCCCCAAGAATCTGTGCTGCTGGGTCCAATTCTGTCTTTCCATTTACATGCTTCCTCTTGGCCTCCTTATACGTGGATATAATATCAGTTTCTCATTTTTACGCAGATGTCACTCCTATTTATCTATGCTGTGACCCTTCAAACAACTAACAGAACTCTCTCAACCTGCTAAACTGCCTTCATGTCATCCTCAGGTGGATGTCACGAGAAATAGTGGTGTAATTTTTAATCAAAACCTCAGCTTAGACAAACATATTAAATCAATGGTTAACGTTCATCATCTCAGACAGATTTGAAGGATTAGACGATTTCTTTCTCCCAAAAATCTAAAAAACATTGTCCACATCTTAACTAGTCCATCAGACTACTCTAATTCCTTGTTCTCTGGCATCAGTAAAACATCCCTCTCCCACCTCCAGCTCATCCTGCTGCCAGGATTTTGACTCAGGCTAGGAAACATGATCACATTTCACAGATCCTGGCTTCCTTACACTGACTACCTGTTGCTTTTAGGATAGGATAGATGTTATTGATTACTTAGAAAGCCCTGAGGGGCCTCACCTCAAGTTATTTATTTCTTGTGGTTCCAATGTCCAGATTCCTACATAAAGGTGATGGAGCCTTTGCACTCAGGACTTATGACATCTTAGTTCGTTTTGCTCTCTGTGTTTTATTATGTCTTTAGTTTTTGCTTTTAGTTAGTTTTATTCCGTTTTAAATGTGTTCTGTTTTTATTGTAAAGCACTTTGAAACTGTGTTGTGAAAGGTGCTATATAAATAAACTGTATTATAATTATTAGTATTGCGCACAAAATATACTGACAATTTTAACAGACGTTTCTGTCTTTGTCCTACACAGAAAAGCCTGTTTCGGTGGAGCTGAGCTGCGGAGCTGGGCCCAGCCATGTAG
>CAKALG010027258.1:0-10340 GCA_916700815.1 Helicolenus hilgendorfi | reverse complement strand
AAGCAGCGAAACAAAAACACAAACACAAACACATCTTTGACAGTAATCTACTCAATAATCATTATTTGTCGAGTGAGGACAAGTACTCTATATAAGACATGGCACTTTTGTACGTAAATGTATGATATTAAAAAACGTGCTTTCCTAGCATAACCGGGCTGGGGGTAAGGATTGTTTTCCCCCATGGCGACTCCGCCGTAAACCACGGCCCCAACTATGACATAACGCCAACTGTATGTATATCTCTATAAGCTGTTCTCATACTTCTTCTTCAACATGACTTTATTAAGTTTTATAATTTCTTCTACCTTGTTGCAGCACTATTGCAAATAACAATTCCTCCCCTGTGGAGCCTGAAAAGGATGATAATGTCTCCAGCACTTGTCTATTTCCCGTGTATCCTTGCCTGATAACAAATTATACCAAATCAGAAATATTCATTCCTTCAGTCAGTTTACTTTTTAATCAAATGAAAGATTCTCTTTCCGTCTCAGTTTCCCTATGCAAATCATCCCACACAGCCACTCTATCTCTCTTATAGGATTATCTGAATCAGTCTCTAATCTAAATTAGATGAAATGTCAGTCCAATCGCCATGTTTGGGAAAACACAGATCCGACTCAATCTCCTTCCATCTATCTGATAACACTAACTTCATGATAAAGAATGAGATTTTTTTTTTTGCAACTTGAGTTTTTAATTTTTTTTTCTGCCATCATTTCTGTTGGTTATTATATGACATCACCATCCTGCTAAACACAGCTTTAAAACTTTCACAAAAGAGCAAGCAGGTTAACCTCATAAGTGATAATACATTTTAACACAAGCCGCGTGCGGTTCACAGCAACAACAGCATTTTGTTTTATGTTAAATGTTTATTTTTTTAAAGTTCTTGATCATTAATAAATCTCTTTTACAAAATATTAGAACTGTATATTGTTTATTATATAATCCGCCACTTATAACAAAACTAAGTCCCCCCCTAAGAAACTACACACTACACAGAAACACTTCTGCACTGGTGTCTGAATATACTCCTACTTGATAGTTGCAATGGTAGATCGAAAATGCTACAGTTTTTCATTATAAAAGCTGCACTAAAAAATGAAATTAAGTTGTCGTAGGAAGTGCTTGATGCGCAAATGAGATGGGGTATACTATACATGTGTGTGAAATGATCTGTGCTCCTCTGCCTGGTGTTTCCTGGTTGAGATACATTCTCAAACTTGGTAAAGACAACTCTGCACACTGTTGTTACAACACCACAAGTTTTTTAATGAACACATTACGAGCATTTCTGACCCATCGGGTCTTTCATTACAGTGTTTCAGTATCAGAGTGTTTATACTACGGTGGAAAAGAAAGTTTGTGAGTAGTTAATACAGCACCCACAGTTTGAGGTTGACATGTCTTACAGGACACTATGCAATGTGATATTGGCAAAAGGAAATGCTCTATTGTAACAGAAGCCAATTCATTGTTTTTAATATTTGAGGGTAATGTAGTGTCTCGGTTATGTTTTCATGATGCTGAAAACATTTCATAATGCTACTGGTGATGTAGATGTAAATTAACATTTTAATGGTGTTCGCTCCGTTCTCCAGATGCAGATGTTGCTTTCTGCCAGCAGACAGCCCTTCATTTGGCAAACCATCCACATGAACGCACAAATGGAAGGAGGGTAAATAGGTTTGGGATTCGGCCTATAAATTGTATTTGTGCGAACTACATAGATTGTGCTTGTGCCGACAGTATTGTTGTCCTTATGAAACATTGTTCGTTATGCGTAATATACGTGGCTCTTAAAAGAGCCTTTTGGTTGTGTAGTGCTCTACACGTTGTCTTGCCGTGGAACAGCACCCTCTTGGCAAAAGTGTGAGGTGAAGCTCTCTCTCACACGAATGGCTTCCCTTGTGGCATCGGTTGACCCCCATCCTGGCAACATCCTGGAGAACAGCGGCAATGTAGCCACTTTTGGTATTGCTGCAAGACTGCAGATAATTACAAAGATGTCTTTGTAAGTATTGTTAAGGAATTGGGACTTGCCCCCGACCTACAACTTTGCCCAAGTACGTCACCGTAGCCTGTCCAAACTCATACTTTTTTTAGTCGGCCCAGGACGACAGATCTGGACGGACCAACAACATCTTCAACCAGCTCAACATCAGTCAATGCTGAAGCAGCCGGTGTCTTAGCACTGGAGTGATCAGCACCACAGCTACCTGAGCCTCATCAATAAGTTCAGCACTGGACAGCGCCAAGACAGTTTGGCCCTCGTCTCTGACAGGAGACAACGGGACCGATTCTCTGTCCAGGTATGGTTTCAGCATGCTAACATGACAAAGCCCACTTCGCCGCTTACGGCCCAGAGTGGCCAGTCCCGGACGGGAAACAACAGGTGGAGGACGCTCAGCTGGAGGAGAAGCAACTGGTGGCGTGGTCAGATTTTGCCATGACACTGTCAGCCAATTCTACCTCTCTCTCCTTTTCATCAGAAAACCCCTGTTTTTGCCTCCCTGACATGGCACGAGTGAAGGCACAAAGTGATCACAATTGATATTTTCGCTCCAACTCCTCCGACTGGCAACCACAGCAGCACAAAATCAGTGGCGTCCAATACACGTGTTCGTAAAAACGTCTCTAAGCACATCAAACGTAGGCATTACGCAGCAAACTACACAAGTACCACAGTAACACCCCCCAGTGTCAAGCTACGTGTCAATTAACACGTGGAGAGACAAAACAAAGTTACGATGATACAGTTTGCAAACACAAGTAACTGCGCTTTAATCAAAAACGCACAGCTACAATACTGAGGTGAAAAAAATGAAGAAGCCATCAGTACTTACCCGCTGTCCGCGTCTAAAACAAGCCTACAACAACAACACAACGCCAGTCTGGGAAAAAAAAACGCGTGGACCAGCCCCCAAATATGTTACGGCCTCTCAAACAAACAAAGGCTCTGGAGAGACCGAAGCATATGAAAGGACGCCAAGAGACAGTTCTGTGAAAATAATACAATCAATTTAGTTTAAATCAGGACAAAAGCAGCCATCAAAAATTTAACTGAGTAAACCAAAGGTTGGAGATCCCAGTTAAATGAACAAAAGAAGGGGAAGTCGATGGGCCAGCCACGCAGTGGGCCGTCGCACACAGCTCATCCCTCTAAACTCAAAAGTGTAAACCAAAAGCACGAAAACTTAACTACCAGAGATCTCCAGCCCAAAAACAAAGTCCCAAACTAAATGTTGGGAAAAAAGGTCATCTAAGATCAAAACAACTAAACAATGGAGAGGGGAGTCTCCTGAGCAGTGCTGCCGGCTGGCAGCCTGAGTGCCAGTGAATGTGCACCCTACACACCGTCACTCCGCCCTTGTTCTTCCCTCCCTTAATCAGCGCACCGTCTTAGGTGTGCTCCTCCTGAAGAAAAAAGTAGGTCAGAAGGGAGGGGAGAGAAACAAAAACAACAAACAAAAACACGGCCACAACAGTCCTGCCCTGTGGCACATTAAGGGCCCACACGTAACATCAAGGAGGGATCAGAATGACACTGGAGCTGCATCTCATTTCCCGATTTTTTGCCTCCTCGTCTCCTCGCTCCTCGATCCTCCGGCTGTGACCCGGAAATCGATGTCAGCGCTCCATCTTGAAGGACGTCCCAATTTCTAAAATGCATCTCGAGGAGCGAGGAGTGAGGCCGGAGGAGCCATGAGCGAGGATACACCAGTACCGACACGCCCCCTTATTGGATATCAGTTATTGATTGGACGCTGCACCAATTGGACTGATCTGATACGTCAACATCACTGGAGTTTTATACCGGAGTGAAGACAGATCACAGATTAAAAGTTTTATAGTTTAGTTGTCTTCTGATTCACCATCTAGTTCAAATCTGTGTTAACTGTAGTTGTGAACAGCAGACGGACCATGTTGATGGTGAAGTGTTCCAGCAGCAGAAGGACCTGCAGTAGCTCTGCTTCACACACCGCGGCTGAAAGAGTCTGACACTGAAAGAGCTTTATAAGACCTGACAAAAAAACCTCAATCAACTTTCCTCATTTATTAGAAAACATTTACCTTTTCATGATCTGTTATTTCCCCCGTTAACTTTTATTAAGGATACAGTTAAAGTCAGAGCGAGAAGGAGAGTCTGTCTTTTACACCTATTACATCATTTATTGTCATTTCCATTCAGTGAAGCTGATAATTCCTGAGCGTAGGGTTTGCTATGAGTTACATGATTTAAATTTTCCCTGAAACATTCAGCCTAATACATAACTTCTACTGTCAGAATATCAATAACTACAGACGCTAATAATAAATAAATAATACAAAGATATTGTGCAGTAGAGATGGTTCTTGGTCCTCTAAGCAGGACTCAGTCCACAGTAGAAATACAGACTGCTGCTGTTATTCATGTGCAGGTGTTTGTTAACAGGTAACAGGCTACGGAGAGAAAACACTGCTGCTCTGCCACTGATAATAACTGAGTGTCTTTATTAGTATTATTAGATCAGTTCAGACATAAACAGCTGTTAAAGCTGACTGGCAGCTGATCCAGCTGTGATCAGCTGCTGCTGTCACCAGAAACGGACGTCGCTTCACGTGACGCTTCAGAGGAAACGACATCTTATGCCTCTAAAAACATATTTCTCTCTTCCTCTCTCCTCGTGTCTTTTCGTCGCCTCCTCGGGACGGGCGGGACTAAGACGTGAGGAGAGGAGTCGAGGAGAGGAATCGGACCGTATAAAATCGGAAATGGGAAAGGCCCTGGGTGTGCAATTTCCCACCTCTCTTAAGTCCTACAGAAACAGCGTCGTCACAGCCTGATTGGCCAAGAAGGGGAATGCCCCAAGCTGCTCTCAACTATCATTTAAGAGCCAACAGGTGAACTGAATAACCCTCCAATCACTCAGCAATTCAACCAAAAAAAAACACCCGGGAAAAGGGAAACAACAGCAAGCACAAGAGAATATATAAATATATATAAATATTGAAACCATTTGCTGGGTACCCCAGGTCACTGGTCAGTCTCTAGCTGTGTCTAACTTCCCCCCGGTACATGTTGAAGGCCTCTGATAATCAGCCAGCCTGTTTTCTTGTCTACCTTCCAAGGTTGGTGCAAAGGGGGGGAGAATCTCAGACATCAGACATGCACACATTCCTGACTCACTGATAGCAGGTGTTGTTTTATAGATATGTTTTATCTTGCCTGTTTGCCTGCAGCAAAAAGTCTTCTCTGAGGAGAGGCTCCTCAGCATTGGGTTAGCTGCACACTTGTTGACTTGTTGACCTGTATTTGTTGACTCGATTCTGGTTGAATTTAAGACATAAATAAACCTCCAGTGTAAGTCATTCCTGGTCTCCGATCCACTTTTCAGTCTCCAATTAATTGCTCTACAAATTCGTCCACAAGTATTTTAGCAATTTATCGATCTAGGTCTGACTCTTCTGGTTGAATAGTTTTTGTGCAAACCTTCACTTCTTGCTGACCTCATTACCCACAATACATTTGTAACTTTTTTTCCCCTCGGAACATGTGGACTGGACTCCTGCAACATGTGACAGGACAAGATGTGTGGGCCCCCGGTGCATGTTTTCTTCTGTCCAGTGTCTCCTCAGTCTCCGTCTCCACCGTTGTATCTGTGTAACTCAGCCAAGCCAACCAACCTTGTGATGTCACAGGCTACAGAGTACTGACACATGGCGGCGCTCTTGTCACGAAAGATGAAACGGATCTTCTTTTTTCATTTAAATGCTGACACTTGTCATGCTTGTAATATAATTGTTGATTAGAGTGGAAATCCATTTTGTAAACCAGCTTAACTTGGTTCAACGCTTCACTTCCTCTTTAAGAGTACCAATGAATCCAAACAAACTGTAGGTGTCAAACACTAATTATCGTTTGCCAGAAGATTTAAAGGGTAGATCGCGCTGGACTGGGTTAAACTAGCTGTGATTGACTGCTATAACATATCCTCCTCACCAAAGCACTTCATAGTCTATACTTCCTGCAGGGAATTCAGTCATGGAAAATCTTGCCAACATCTTGGCAACAAAACCAATGTGATTTGAAAGGTGTGGTTGGTGTGATGTGTAGCTGCTCCAATGACAATGTTTGTTGGCAAAAACAGAACAAAGCTGTGATTTTGTTTTGTTATCACTCTGAACATCAGATACTGTTGAGACAGAGGTCTGCCAATTATAGATCATAATTATTCCTCTCTCTCTCTCTCTCTCTCCTCCATTTCTCTCTCCAGCTGTTCATTTAGCTTTCAGCTGTGAAATGGTGGACCATTCAGTCCTGTTGGGATGGAACATAAAAGCATTTTCCTTCTATTAGATTGTGCAACAACACAATCAATCCTCCAGATAGAGCACTACAGGCCCCTGATCACACACTGTGTGTGTCATGGCAGTATTTGTTCATTTGGTTCCCCTCTTTCATCTTTGACTTTCCCTAATCTAGATTCACCTGGGCTCTGGTCTCTAAGTTAGCCTGTTAACTATATAGATGGACGACGCATCTCCACTTCCTCCCAGTGTATAAAAGTGAAGTCAAAATATTCCAGATACGGGGGCTGGATCCGCGGTATCGAAGTCCTGATCATACAGCCGCCCAAGCAACATGTTCTCATCCCAACTTGTCACACACTGACGCTTCGTCAGACCCCATGGCGTTACTTTTTGGTCGCAGTAAACAAATGTTGTGAATTAAACAAAAACTTGTTTAGGATTAGGCAACAGAACCACTATAGTTAGGCTTAGGAAAAAACAAGATGGTTGTTTTAAAAAAAATTACTACTTTTTTACAGTGAAAATGTGACTTGATGTTGTGAATATGGGACACAAACAAACAGCTGATTGTAACGTGGAAGTGAAACGTAACGTACGGTCTCCTGGATGAATGTCCTGCAGTGTTGCCAGTGCAGCCAGTTACTAGGGGTCGTTCCAGATAACAGGACACAGACCGCTCCCTCCCAGAGCATTCTGTGACCCCTCAGGCCTGGGGGGAATTCCCCTCAAGATGTTTTTTGTGCTCCCGGATAGAAAAATCATGTCCGGTCAGAGTGAGGTTACTACCGCCACCTCTTCTGGGAAGACGAGCCTCTTCTTGAGTTCCATTTGCATCTCCCAGTCAGAAGCTCGATGCAAAATGGAGGGCAGGTTCTTGGCAGTTGTTCTTGTCTTGGTAAACTTATCTACTTCTCTGTGGAAACCAATGACTCCGGGTGGTGGTGCCTGGTGTGTGTTGGCTTTAGCCCTCTGTAGGTCTGTCCATTTGGCAATTTCTGTAAGGACCTTATCGGTGCTTCGCCCTGTAACGACCTTCACCCAGTGCTTTGGGATAGCCAGTCAAGATTCGATTCAGAATTAATATGCTAATTATGACAATTTCAGACATGCCTACTAGGATAAAAATATGAAGTGATGACATTTTTGGACAGACATGGATGTAAACTGTAACTTAACTGTGTTGGCGGAGGTATACAACCAGGAAGCTGTAATTCTTGTTTGAAAATAAATCTATATATTAATGAGCCGTTATTAATGATTTATGTCCAGTGGTCTTGGTGCTGAGTGCCACATAATGGGATTTCCATTGGACACACACACAGACATTGTGTTCGTCTTTATGCTTTAAAGGCCTTGTGATTTTATTCAGGCTGAAAATCCTACATTGAAATAATACCAAAGGTGTGTACAGTATATCTTCATATCGTATAATAAAGTGAAAAACCTAGATAACTCACACTCTTTCTCTCTATGTTCTACACACACACACACACACACACACACACACACACACACACACACACACACACACACACACACACATTGTGTCATGTGACATCTGTTGATAAGATCTGAATGTATCTTATAAATCAATCAGCCAACTCTCTCTTCATAACATCTGGAGGTTGCGCTAGAGATTAATTATCATCATCAAAAATGAATATTAATTCCTATATTGCCATCAAGTCTGGATGAGGATAGATGATATCAGCCGCCACCACCAATATAACTTTATAATAACTGTTCAATCAAAACATAGTTAAGGATAAGGTACATCGATTTAATAATGATACGTAACGGTGCTAAAAGTCATTCTTCTTGTGGTCCAAACTTTCTCTTAAAACTAACAAGGCCTGTGAGTAGTGTAGACACGGCATCATGTGGCGGCTGTCTGTGATGAGTTCTCTCAATATTCTGCAAGTATGATAGTGCCTGGACGTGACCTTAATTTGTGAATAGTGTATTATTATAACATCTGCTACATACACTTACAAAGAGCGTGCAAAAGCAAAAAGTGTTGCATAAAGTGCCCTTCGTTCTCACTACTTCAGTTTGGCAATCAAAGTTCTGTTGAAACCATCTACTCCTATCAGTCTATTTCAAAAGAAGAGCTCACATCTCCTGCATTATCTACAGGTGTGGTAACAGGCCAAAAAAAAAACCTGGATCCTGTAGATTCAAGTTGAAAAGGGGACATTTGAAACAACTGGTGGCGCATGGACACATAGTGATTCTTGTCTCTGTCATGATATGAGTTTGGCGATCTAGTGTTTCCTTTTGTTTCCTCTGTTTCCCTGCCCTTTTGTCTTTTGTGTGTTTTTCCCTGGTTCGTGTAGTCTGTCAGTGTGTTGGGAGGTGTGGCCTTCCTCCTCCTCCTCCTTCTCCTGGGCAGGCACTGCTGCAGCAGCTGACAGCAATTAACCTATCATCACCCACACCTGCAGTATATCTACCCCGGTTTTCCTGCCAGTCATCGTCAGATCGTTCCGTCGCCCACAGTGGTACATGATGTATTCAGGCTCTCCTTGTATTTTGCTTTTTGACTTTGCTCGTGCTCGTTTTTGGATTTTTGGATTCACCCTGTTGTGTTCTCTGTTCTCCTGGCAGCTGTTGCTGATTCCTGCTGTACCTACCTGCTCACTCTCCACCCTCATTGCTTCATTCTGGATCACAGTGGACTGGGATCACAATCTGGAGGAACACTGGATTCCCTTTCAGTCTTCCACTACAGACTTGGAGAACATTGCCCTGATTCACCTTTTTGAATTTATTATTATTAATACATAATTTATTGTTATACCTTTAAAACCTGACTTGTGTGTGTGCTGCTTTTGAGTCCAAACTATTGTTGACACCAAAACATAACAGTCTCCTTCCTTGGGTGAGATTACAGCATGGAGAGGATTGTAGCCATCGATGGAGTCAACATCGACAACATTGACAGTACTAGGAGAGACACGCAAAGCATGCAAAGTAGTGTCTTTCAAATCCTACTGTGTCCCATTTCCTAACAATGAACTTGATGACGGACTCAAAAACCACAATCCTCTGGATTGTACTTAACATGGCTGAATACCCAGTGCAGTCCACTCACCCACTCACATGCACGACATGCATGCGTGAGAACAGAGAAGCTTGAAAAAAAAAAAAGAAATTTTAAGCAAGCTGGTCATTTTGTGAAAGAAACCCCAACAGGGCAATGAAAGGCAGCATCGCCCTGAAGGGGATTCTTTCACAACAATGACCGGCTTACTTATTACACGGCTACTTACTGAAGAAATCAATATTTAGACACAAAAATGGTCCGCCAGAGTCCAACATCAGAAATGCGCCCATAGCAACGGTCTGCAAGAAAGAAAGTACAGACCGCAGAACGTTGCGATTGACCAATCAGCATCGAGTATTCAACACAGCCGTGTAATAAAAAAAGTATATTTTTGGTTAGTAGCTTGAATGGCAAAACTTTCCCATGTGTAACATGACACATGCAGACTTATTTTTTGTAATGCCCATTATTATTTGCATATTACTAATAATACAATATAGCTAATGACAAAAGGGGCCGATACAGAGACCTTTGCCCCCCAACTGTCAGTAGACCTGTCCTGCCCCTGATCATGAGCAAAGTCACAAAATGCCCCACGCTAGCAAACATGCCCTCAATGGTACTACACAGCAGCCCTGCTATACACATGTCTCAACAAACGCTTCCCCTAATTAGCAGATTTATGCATTTATATAACAATATATAAGTATATCCAGAATCATAATATTTATGTATTTATTTATAAACATATTCAGTATTCCCTTTTCTCCTTTTGTTTACCACTTGTCCATACCATGAGTGTCAAACTTTACATTATCGCTGAGTACATTTGACATGAAACGCAACAAGAAATTAAAAAAGATGTGTAAATTAAAACAGTGATGTGTTTATTTTTGTATCCTTCATCAACAGAAGATGTCTCCCGATTAAAGATTTGACTTTGGGATATAATAAAACATTCCGATTTCATCATTTGATTGTATATAGGGAGAAATAA
>CAKALG010027251.1:33395-51056 GCA_916700815.1 Helicolenus hilgendorfi | reverse complement strand
CCCCTAACAGGGATAAGCGGCTGCAGATGAACGGAACTGAATGGATTTCAGATTTGGTTTGCCCCACTTAAAAAAATAAAAACAACCCTCTTTGTTTTGTGTGTGTGTGTGTGTGCGTGTGTGTGTGTGTGTGCAGTGTTTCATCGAACTCTTTGGCTCAGTGTCTCGGTCTCTCTCTCCATCCCTGACAGCCTCTTTGATTGAGATCACGCTGTCATCTGTTTTCAGTGTTACTCACACTCAGAAATGGGACATGTCCCTCCCACCGCAATCTGTCTCTGTTACAGAGCTGACATTGGGGAGGTACTCCGGTCACTTTGCACTCTTCTTTTTTTCTCTCTCTCTCTCTCTCTCTCCTTTATCTCTCTCTCCCCCTCTCTCCACCCACTCGTCATTTGGTGCCCAGATGGAGCCGTCGCAGGCGAAGGAAGCTTTAGCTGTGCACCCTACTTTTTGCAGAAAAATATACTGTAGGGCAAAAATAGGGCAAAAATATCAATGAACACCTTCGGCTGTAATCTGTGTCCAGTAGAGTAAGCAGAGAACCGTAAAGAGTTGCTTTAAAGTCAAACAAAGATATTTGATGCTGGTAGTGAAACAACCGAGCTTTCTTGCAGCAACGCATACTGAAAATATATTTATACACATCATGTTTCTTATATATGCACCACCACCGGGTCAAAATTAGGGCTGTCAAAGTTAATGCGATAATAACGCATTAATGCAAATTCATTTTAACGCCGCTAATTTCTTTAATCCTTGCATCAAATGAAACTAAAAAACCTAAAGAATCCATTGGTACCAATCGTGTCATACTAGCTTGGAGGTTAAATAACGCTCCAAAAGCTCAATTTTGGTGAGGAAAAACTGTCATGGCCATATTCAAATGGGTCCCTTTGACCTCTGACCTCAAGATATGTGAATGAAAATGGGTTCTATGGGTACCCACGAGTCTCCCCTTTACAGACATGCCCACTTTATGATAATCACATGCAGTTTGGGGCAAGTCATAGTCAAGTCAGCACACTGACACACTGATAGCTGTTGTTGCCTGTTGGGCTGCAGTTTGCCATGTTATGATTTGAGCATATTTTTTTAAGCTAAATGTAGTACCTGTGAGGGTTTATGGACAATATTTGTCATTGTTTTGTGTTGTTAATTGATTTCCAGTAATAAATATATACATACATTTGCTTAAAGCGAGCATATTTGCCCACTCTCATGTTGGTAAGAGTATTAAATACTTGACAAATCTCCCTTTAAGGTACATTTTTAAAAAATGTGTGCAATTAATCGCAATTAACTACGGACAATCGTGATTAATCGAGATTTAATATTTTATTGATTCTATCGATTGACAGCCCTAGATTATTTTGATTATATTGTGTTTTTTAAGAAAATTCTGATAAAAACTAAAATAAATTAGTTTTGAATTTTTTTTTTTTTCTAAATTTTTAACAGACTAAAAATGTTTGATTAGTTGGCAATTCATCATGATTAACTATAGACAATCATGCGATCAATCACGATTAAACATTTTAATTTATACACATCACGTTTATGATATATACACCACCATCTGGTCAAATTGTCCAATATTTTGTTTTATAACCAAATACTTGCAAAACTAATAATATTCCCATCAGTCTCAGCTGTACTTTGTTTAGTGCTAATTAGCAAATGTTAGCACGCTAATAAGCTGAACTAAGATGATGAAAAAAAGGTAAACATACCTGCTAAAAATCACGTTAGTATAAAATCATGTAAGCATTGTCACTGTGAGCATGTTAGCATGCGTTAACATTGGGCTCTCACAGACTCTAACTAAAAAAGCTAATACTATTCAACATGTTTTTTTTTTAACTTTATTCCATGTTACTGTATAATACTATACTGCATAAATCACATATTTGAGTATTTTTCAGTTCCATTACTCCCTTCGCAGGAGTAAATGTTAGCTACAATGCATGTCTTTGCACGGATTCATCGTCTAGATTAGATGCGATGACTAAGTGTTTCACTGCTTGTTCAAACAAACTTCTAGGTGAATTTGTAAAGTGTGAATGCATGACTGTAAAATTTGCAATTCATATTGAACTTTTCCATAATATTCTGGTTGCTAGCAGAGGATATTTAGAGCTTTAAGAATATAAAACTCTGAGCTATTATATGAAACCTTCTGCACAGGCTTACCTCCTGCCACTTCCCTCTCAGTCATAACCCTATTAAATAGAAATTTTGTATTTCCATTCATTTGTGATTTTGGAAGGAACGTCTAGCCATGCAGTATAAATAAATAGAGCACCCAGCTATGAACAACACTCTGGTCCTGTGCAGCTCAGTCGGTAAAGCTTGTTGTTGTAAAAGCCTGCGGTTTTTGCTCACTGCAGGAGACGACCATGCTGGAAATGTATGTTCTCCTTTGAACGAGGGCACCTGGCTCAGCAACGCCGGCGTAACATGTACTGGGTGATCCTGCAGAGGAGGTCGCTCACTGCCGAGATGAAATGTGCTTCGGCATGTTGTCAAAAATGAAAACAACAGAGGCTGGCGAGGGAGTCCCATCAGGGAGGAACTGTGGAGCTTGGATTGGATTACAGGTCAGCTTCAAAACACGTCCTCCCTCACATTCTGTACAGGCATCAGCTGCACTTCCCAGGTTCACAGAGAGAACTGGTGTTGTACAGCTTTTTCTTCTCACTCGACAACGTGCAAGCTTAAACCAAGGCCAAACATGTGGCCATGGAGGAATAGTGCTCTCTCAACTCTTGGGGTGGATAAAAAAGTTGCCTCAGGACTTCCTGAATATTTATCCTGCAATATTTATTTCTTCAAGAAAAACAGTGGTTCCACTTAACTGGAAGAGTTTCTTTAGAGCAAGAAATACTCACTGCATGCACAATATGAGTGCAGTATGATAAAAAACATATTGTTATCAGAAGGTAATTTAGATTAGTCACCTGCGCTATGGTCAAACTATAAATGATCACTTATTTTTAACCATGTGTGTAGAGATACAGATTTAGTGCACATTAAGAGTTACAGCCCAGCTTTATCGGCTGTAGCTAGCTAGCTAGCTAATTAAGCTAATATTAGCTCCATGAGTTAGAATGAAATGCCTCTGGTATTGTAGGATAGGATTTGGCAGGTAGCGGTGAGGTTGCAGATTGCAACCAACTGAAACATCTCTGTGCCAAGCGTGTAGAAGAACTACAGTGGCTTACGCAAAATGCAAATGGCCATATCTCGAGCCAATGTTTGGTTTGTCCGTTCTGGGCTACTGTAGAAACATGGCGACCGGCTCCATTAAGAGAACCACGCTCCCTATGTAGATATAAACGGCTCATTCTAAGCTAACAAAAACAAAGCGTAATCACCTATTTTCAGGTGACTATACACTTTTTAACACGTTTATTCAATTCCATTTCTGCCAATTGATCCCCCAAAATGCTACACACTGTTCCTTAAAGCTGAAGTAGGCGAGATTGGAGCAAATATGATTAAAAAAAAGTTATTTTTATAAAACGGTCATTATATCGTGACAGTAGTACACGAAACAGGTAACCTGAAAAAAATCATGTGCCTCTGTGTCCTCTGGTGCTCCTAATGGCATCTGCAAGATTTCACATACCAGAGGAAAACAAGCAGTCAGAGCTGACCTGGAGTCTGCTGTCCAGCTTCCGTCTATGAGAGCCGGCTGTCAATCACTCGCGAACTCCGACCAAATGGTCAAACTAGGCAGCGCTGATCAAATATGAATCAATATTATGTTACGTTAATGCCTGTTTCTTGCCTCAAATGTTTTCAGAAACATCTTGTAGTGCACGGTTTAGCTATAAAATGACCGGGCTCCTTTGTAGACACGACCGACACTTGATCGATGTTGGGGGAGGGGTTTAGCAAAGGATCAATTACCAAACATTGACTACTTTATATTATTATTTTTGAGCTGAAATTTTAGAGAAAAAACTCCATACTGGCAAGACAACCCAAACTCACCAGTCTTGATTACATGCCAAAAAATCAGTCCATTTAAATAAACAAAAATAGGCTACTACCAATTTGGAAGCAGGCCCAGTCAGCCACTAATCATCTCGGAAACAGAACAGAATAAAAGGTCTGAGATCGACTACTCAGACGATGCTCCTGTGGTCATTAATAGCACATTTTATGATTTTTATAAATACCGCTTCACCGCCAAGTGAAGTAAAGGCTCAGGAGAAGATTTAATGACATACTTGGAGAGGAGCTCCCGGCCTGCTGTGTCAGAATATGAACACCGGCTTCTCCAAATGTTAATTTTACCAAGGAGAAATCTGGGAGGACATTCTGTTAATGCCCTCTGGCAAAGCACCTGGTTTAAACAAGTTCCCATTAAAAGTTTATAAAAGTCTTGGCCTGAATTATTCCCTGTTTTAATGCCTGTATCAACAGAAAATGTCCTCAATACAACAATTTCAAACATGACGTGATCTTACTGGCCATTTGGTATACTGTATGGCTAACCTAGATCTTAAGATAGTGCCCAAAACGCTGAAACATTTTTATTGCTGCGGCTATTACTTGCAAAGAAGATCCATTTTCAAGAAATAAGAGCTATAATTTAAGAAAAGAAAAATATTTCCAGCATGTATCTAGTGGTCTTTTGCAAGTTTCTTTGAATCGGAGAGTCTTTCTACAGCTGCCATGGGACATAGGATCAACATTCAACGGCAATACAAGGAGCAACAGTCTAACATTCAAACGATAGATTCATTATCATCATCTCTACAACTTCACTACATAGCTTTACAGGTAAATAATGTCCAAGCTAAACCTTTATGGAAGAAAACACCGAGGTTTAAACCAGGTTGAGGGAAAGTGGGTTTATAAGAGCCAGTTAGCATGCTTAGCATTAAGACAGTTTTCCTTGTTTCTAGTATTCCAGTTTGTGGTAAACTAATCTAAACGGCTGCTTGCTCTAGCTTTATATATACCAGACAGATATTTGATGGTATCTATCTTGTCATGTCTCTTTCTCTAAAAAAAAGGCCAATTTCCCATTACAATATTGAACTATTAGGGATATCTAGCACCATTTGCTGTTGCATTTAATTTAAAAAAATGCCCCAAAAAAGGGTCTTCTACAAGCCCTTTATGATATTATACTTATTATCCGTGGGTTTTGGACTGTTGATAAACAGACAAACTACAATTACTGCGTCGCGGTTGTATACCGGTCAAGTTGCATCCATCTCTGTGCAAAATGTCATGACTTCATCATTTTATCTTATTAGATATTTGTATGAAATTGTCATAATTAAGATATGAATTCTTGAATTGCTCTTGAAGACTGTGCCGTTGGTGTGTGAATGAGTATTTTTAGATTAGATCCTGATGGGCAAAGTTGGCATTGCAATCTCTGCCATCTGTGTATGAATGTGTGTGTGAATGGGTGAATGCTGACATGCAGTGTGCTTTTCTAGTCTTCCGACCACTCAAAGCGCTGTAGAAATGCAAGTCCACTTACCATTTACAAATTCTAATCATGTCATCCTTGAGTCAAGGTGGACATTTGCGCCAAATTTGAAGAAATTCCCTACAGCCATTCGTTCCTACGGACAGACGGACGGACAATCTGAAAATGTTTAACTATGTCAACTTGGGCTCTGGGAATTTTTTTTTTTTTAGTTTCTGACATTTTACGGACCAAACAATTAATTGATTAGTCGAGAAACTGATCGTCAGATTAATTGATAATGAAAACATTTTTTAGTTGCAGGCCTTGTGTCAAAAAAATATATTTAATGTAGTAGAAAAATCCTGCAGCAGTAGCCCCATATAGCTCTTCCGGTCCAGCTTCATTTTATGTCGACTCAACCTCGTGAAACACTCATATGTTGTTCATCCTGAGAGGAGTTCTTTCTGAAGTACCTTGAAGAGAAGTTACGAAGGAATGACCTTTGTCAGCAATACTCTCCCTGAGTGAGACATTATGGTGACTTCTGAAAAAAGCAGAAAGATTTGAGAGATTTTATTTCTTTCAAGTTGGTCCTCTCCTCTCATTTTAGTTTTTTAAGGCAACATTACCAAACTTTTCAAAGTGCCTTTTCAAGAGCATGATTGTAAATTAGCTTTCGAGAAGTCAGAAGAGCTCTTCATCACAACTTAGACATTACATCCAATGAACCAGTGAACTGCTTGCCAGTAGCCAGCAATAGCTGCTGTGTACTGTGCAGTAGAAAAAAAGTGTATTAGTAAGAGCTGAAAGTCTTCCAAAGTTTATTTTCTGACAAATATGAAAAGGATCATAAAACAACAGGTTGCTCTTCCATTATTTTTTATCTGTCCTTTAGGCAAACCGAACTCGCTGAAACCCTGCACTTTGGCCGTCACTGCTGCTCGTGCATCACCGAATTGGGGGAAACTTTTACGATGACAGTGCACCTATGAGAGCAATAATAATAAACCTAATCTTAATACGCAGGAAGGAGTTATGAAGGCGCCACTAAAAAAAAGACATTAACCCCCTATTGCTTGTGTCGCGTGCTGCAGGCAGGAGCCATGAAAGTGGCTGGAGGCAAAGAAAAACACCTAATCATGATCAATAAAAAAACTAATACACTTCTGCTTGTGTGGCAATGCTAGTTATGAGAGGACATGATTTTTATGGAGTCGGAGTATACTGTGGCATAAAAATCAAGCCGGTATGATTGCCTTGGGAGGGGGAGTGTTTTTATGTCCAAACCCTGTGAAACCTTGAAAAATTGGACACACTGGGGGGTTATGGGTGTTATCAACCCCTGACACTCTGCTGGAGATAGTCCGAATGAGTCCCATCTCCCTCCACGCCTGCAGTACTGTATATTTTCTTACTGGGGTCATGTTGCACTTATAGGAAAAGTAATTGACTAGAATTTGATTCAACTTCACGGCACTCACTGGGCAGGAATGCTACTCTGTCTCCGAGGGAGGTCAACTGAGACAGTTTACAATTTAGCTCAATATGTGCAGTTAACTGCAGCTCAATATGTGCAGTTAACTGTGCCTCGGCAGAAAGTTGAAGTCTCAGAATTTCTCTCGTCGAGAGGTCTCGTTCCCTCTAGCCGCATCGACGTTCCAGTACAAACTCTGCTCCTAATAATCCTCTGTGTCTCGGGGCTGGTTTTGTCAAGGGCAAGTAAGCTGTAAATCCATAAGTGGGAGGGTTGGACAGCAGTGCACGGCACTCAGTCCTGTCAACAGCCGTGTTCTGCCTTTGACTTATATCTGACATACCCCCGATGAGGTTTCCTTTGACCTGTCGTCACCATCTCATCTCACTCTCCTGAGCTCTCACCTTTACTCTTCTACTGCCTGCCTCCCTTTCACATTACCATGGGTGAAAGCAGAGTTTCAAATGTAGAGCCACAACATAACATCTAACTCCAACTCATCGTGAACCCAATGTGAATCTCAGCAGATACGTCAATCGTCATGCAACCAGCCAAAGCGTGTAATAGACCTGCATGTCCACCAGAGGACAGCGCCAGTGTCACGTTTTGCCTCGCCGAAGCGTGAATATTACACGCATTTATGAAAGCCACTCACTTTAGGTTTAGGTGACAAAACCACTTAGTTAGGTTTAGGGGAAACGTCACGGTTGGCCTTAAAATAAGTACGTAAACTAAGTAAAATACATATGGAAATAACATAAGTGCAGAAAACACATCACTAACGACACTAAAAAACACGCCACTAACGTAACTTACAAAACAAAACACCGGTTTCCTGGTTGAAAGTCCTGTGTTTGTTTGACCCATCCACCTCCCCTCCCACCCGCCATAGGGCGGGCGGTAGATGGGTCAAACAAACAAGACATTTCAACCACGAGACCGTGTAACATTGACGTATTTTGTTCCACCTATCATTAGTCACTCTTCAGTATTGTCAGTCCCGTGAGTCATGTAAGTCGCTAGTTAGCGAAGTTAACGTCAACCACGACCGTTTCCTAACCCTAACAATGTGGTTGTGTTGCCTTAACTTCCTTTGAAAAACAAAAGCTTATTTTGAAAGGACATTATGCATCTAACGAGCATATATGTCGTCCCAGGTCTGTCTCCGCTGCCGAGGAGCACTCACCAAGCGGCGGTATTTGACGAGTTGGGAGTGAGAATGTCTTGACATTGCAGTCAGTACAGACTACATGGCGTACACATGACATGCCTAAAGCAAGAAAGGCGTTCTTATTACAAGCTTTTGCCTCGCACATTATCGTGTCATTCACACGCCTATTCATGCAACCGGGCTGCGTCATGATTTCTCCAGTGATCAATGATGTCTTCGCCAAGCAACAGTCTCATTAGGCCATTCAAAGGGTTGGTGCTTCCATATAAGTATCCTTGTGTATAACTGCAGACTCGCTAGGTTAATTGTGCCCCTCAAGGGTATCACTGCCTTCAAACAGCTTATTCGTCATATGAGCGATTGGCTCAATGAGACACTGCAGAATGCCATCTATTTCAGAGGCCCCTTGGGGTGAACAGGAGGACATGTGAGGCTATCGGGCTATAGATTCATTTAAAAGTCACACAAGAGAGCTGTGTTTGCAGCAACATGGCGATAGCTTTTTGTAGAAGCAACCTTGGATAAAACTGGAAATGTACGGTAGCCAGGTGCACGAAGGTAATATGATGCTTTTTACCAGCTGAATAGCAGTTTTGGCATCTGATATTTTCGATTTAATTTTAGTCTATTTTTATTTGCTAAAAATTTCAGAATTTCAGTGAAATTTGCTCACCAAAATAAGCACCATAGAAGAGGGTCAATAGGGGCCTACTACACCTATTCACATGGTAGATCACCGAAAGAAGGTATAAAAGAACACAACAGCGATCTCTAGCGACCGTAGTAACAATGACAGGAGCAGAGGCGGAAGTTAGTCGCTGTAGTATAGACAGCGTGAAACTCTTATTTTAAGCTAAAAACACAATGTTTTTCCCTAAACTTAACTTAGTGGTTTTGTTGCTGAAACCTAAAGAAAAATGTTTCATGCAGTTTTACGGCGTGTTAGAACGTGTTGCTTTTAAGTTTCCCTTTCACTTTTACATCATCGGAGGTGCGGTATGCCCCTACTGACGCACATTTATGGTGCTTATAGCGACCGATAACGCCTATTTAATAGCCTGATAGCAGTTGAATCGGGTGCACAGCAGCCCCATTTGTGACTTATGTTAGTACGAGATTTGGCAAGAGACATTTTAATCTTGTGCTGCACATAACATATTCAGTGCTCATAAAAGCTCTCACTATTTGACTAATATTGTAGGAAAATTAATCTTTTGTGATCAATGGAGCTGGTTGTATAAAAAGCCATTTGGTAAAAAGAAGTTGGACGTGTCAAAACATCCTGCCTCTTATCTCACCAGTTAGAAAATGTTCTTTTTCCTTCACAGTCTTAAAGGTTCTTCTTTTATCCATCTGGCGCTGCAGTCTGGTCCCAAATGGCCGATGACGAGATACTGTGTGCACTCAGTGGAGAGAAAGACAGAGACGAAGAGCCAAAGAATTGTACATAAGACGAGGTGGGTGGGTGAACTCCGTCCTCTACTGAGTGATCATCATTAGGCATCACAACCTGTCCACTGATCATCATCAAAAGACGTCAAAAACAGAACATTTTCCCCAAACGGTTTGAGTTTGTCAGCTATACATCTATACTCGATCACTGGCACGGTATGCATAACATGTGTGTTTGATTTTATCAGCAACAAGCCTCTTTTCAGGAAATGTCTCGGACTTTTTTTTTCTTCTTGGCGTACATGGAGCTGTTTAATGGGATTTGCCTTTCAGCTGCTTTCTATATGCTTCACCACAAAAATGCATTTGTACTTTGGATCAGCCGGCACATTCTGAACACTGAGTTTCTACGGATCCTTTCAATCAACGTCTGCTTAACTGTATATATTAACACAATATGTTCAGGGTTTTAAACTCCATATATGCAGGGCCGTAGCCAGGATTTTTAAAATACAGAGAACATGAGTCCTACAGTACAGCTTTTTTTGTTTGTGTGTTGGTTCGAAAAATGACTTACCAGTATAGTTATACTATTTAATCCAACCCGATCTAATGGGAAAGCATATAAATAGCACAACATTACAAGGACATTCTGCATGTCAGGAGGACACATTTTAAGCTTTTCGTGTGTCATTTGTACGCCACGCAACAAGACTATCATGGTAATGTCCGCAGTTAGGTTTAGGCAACAAAACCACTCGCTTAGGTTTAGGAAAAACACTATGGTTGGGCTTAATATAAGTAAGTAAAATATGTATGGAAACAACGTAACATAAGTACGGAAATCGCATCACATAAAACACTGGTCTTCTGGTTGTTATCTCAATGTTTGTTGAGCAGATGCACCACAAATATCTATAGCCATATTTTAAAGTTAAATGCTTCAATCTGGTGCACTTCAAGAGTGAAATTAGCAACAATAAGAGCTAGATAAACAATGTTATATTCTTAATTTAATCATAAACACATTTGTTGTATTGATATCTATACCCAAAAGTGAAGCCAAAACATCTCGACGGCGGTGGCTGTTAGTTTAAGGGCGCTTGATTAGATATGCTACAGCGTTTTTTATGAGCAGAACGCGTATTTTAAATGTCAATATCGCAGGCGATCATGTTCATTTAATTGTGTGAAGCCAAAATTGTGTGAAGCCAAAATTGTGTGAAGCCAAAATTGTGATCGCGATCAATATTCGATAAACTGTGCAGCCCTATATGTGATATCGCGAGAATCAAGCTGCCTTGCAAGGTAAGTAAGGAACTGGCTCAGCAGTTGTGGATTATGTATGCCCACTTCTCTACGTAGTTATGAAAACAGAACAGAAGTTGTTGGAGTAGCCTTGAAAGAGTTACAAGATTCTGTCTGCAGCACATGTTCAATACAAGCAGATCCTTGTGATTTTCTCTTTAAACCGCCAGCGTGCTTTAGTCTGTGGAACATTTCTGCCTTCCTGAGTCAAACTGAATGCTAATGGCCCCGGCAGGTTAACTGAGGCCATTATATGACAACTCTCTCCAGTCCAAATCTTTTTGTATGAAAGACAAACTTCAATAATGAACACAGAAAAAGTGGCTTTTCAGCTTGACGGGGCCTCTCTGAGCAGGTGTTTCAGCTTAGACTCTGCAGACATGAACAATGCCAATGATGTTTAACACAGACGCAGAGGATCTCTCTCCCAGAATGGTATTTCCTCTTTTCTTTTAAAGCTGGAAGCAATTTTAGCCAAGTGGGTCTGCCAACTCTCTCTCTCTCCCCACGCTCTGCTCATATCCTATATCACACAACCTTTGTCCTTTGCAAACACAAACACACACTAAGCATATTTACAGTAGTTTTTTTTACGAACACACACCCACCCACACTTGGATATATGAAAGCGCTCATGCCACATTAAAGGTGGCGTCAGCGATTCTGGAGAAAGATTTCGATATTTGAACTCAACACTTAAACAAATACTCCCCTCCAGATTTACCGTCCCTCTTGCTCCCGCTGTCTTTCTCTTTAGACATCCATGACCTTTCCCCTGTCCTGGCTGGAGTAGTGTTGTGTTTGTTTCCCATTTACAGAGCCAGGGCTGTGCATGAACACCAGACAGCTAGCGGACCGTGTAGAGATGTTGGCTGAATTTGACAAAAAGTGTATTGGATTAGAATCACTGCACCTTTAATATACATACAGTACATGCAAATGACTATGTTTCCATGCACACTAATATTCCACTTTTATTCCGAATATGACAATATTCTGAATTTGATACGGGTCGTATAAACAGCATATTGCGTTTGGATATTTCGAATTAGGCCTTATTCTGAATGTAGCATTTTCCGATTAGGACGTGGGATATATATGTATACATATATATATGTATGTCGATATTATTCAGGTTTTGAGAGCAGTCTTTGGACATTTATACAGCGCATTCAGAATATGCATTTCAATTGGGTTTTTTCCCCATAAACTGTACTGTATATAAAAAGTGGACATAGTCACTGTGACGTCACCCATTGGTTTGTGGACTACGGTTTTTGAAGCCTTGAGTTCGGCATTTAATTTTGGCCTTCCGCCATCTTGGTTTTTGGTGGAGCTAAGTACAACCGAACGCTGAATAAGACGTTTCTATGCGACCAAAATTAACTTTCACGAACTGAAAACACACTGTGAAAGGGGTTAAAGTTGTATGACAAAAATGCAGACAGACCCGGACCGGACAATGCCTTGGTAGCGACCTGTCAATCACAAGGTAGCCACGCCCTAAAGCATACCCTGTTTTATGGTCTATTTGACTCTAAATGGGACCATAATTTAAATTTCTCATGTTTGCAATGGTTACTGAGGTAATAAATCAAGTGAGAAGTAGGCTCATTTTCTCATAGACTTCTATACAATCAGACTTCTTTCTGCAACCAGAGGAGTCGCCCCCTGCTGGCTGTTAGAAAGAATCCAATTTTAAGGCACTTCAGCATTGGCTTCACTTTTCAGATCCGGAGGTTGCCCACTGGGTTTTACAGCAGTATGTGCTACTTGCCTGTTTACGGCTAACTCTGTGTATGCGTATGCGTCGGAGTCTGTTCTCGTGCACAGCCGTAAAAAGAATAGCTTGAAGAACACAGTTTTCCAAACCGGTGACAATAAGGGTACACAATGGGAGCAACATGACTTGAGTTGGAAAAGGAGGGCGTACCTCATGTTGGCAGATTATGCGCGGCTGCATATAAACAGGAATATTAGTGGAATATTCATTGTCATTAGCAATATAAACAGCTTCGTAGGAGAATTGTATTTCTCGGAATAAGGGCAAACACCAGGAATATTTTGTGCATGCAAACGTAATCAGTGACTACTTTCCATTCTCCCCTCTACTAGCATATTCCCAGAATCTCACCTTCCAAACACACACACACACACTGTCTCTACTCTCAGCCCGTTTATGGTCTCTGTATTGAAGGGCCCCTGTTTGATCTGCCTGATGTGTTTCTGTTTCACAAACTCCACTGAGGCTTTTTGGGAGAAAGGGAGAGAGAGAAAGGGAGGATAGAAGAGGATCAAGGATCAAAGGGAGTGAACTCAGAGGTTTAGAGATCAGTTCAGGGATCTGAAATGATCTCCTGTCAGCTAGAAGATGATCCATTTGTACTGTTTTCATTTAGATTATGTAAAGTCAAACGATACCACCCCTACTTTGAAAAGGCTGGTGCTTTGAATGACGTACATGAAGCTTGTGTGACAACGTCACTTCTGATCTGATCCGATCTGTCAGTGTGTCGGTCATACACTAGTCCAAAGTATTTAGACCAATAATAGCCAGATTACCATGAAATTTGCTATGGACTTTCATGGTTCCCAGAGGATGATTCCTGATTTTGGCTATGTTTATCTTGTGCGACCACCAGGATAAATTTCCAGTTGATCAACAAATTGGTTATTAAAGGTTTTCTTGAAGAGTAAAAGGACAAATTCTTGTGAAATTAGTTGTAGATATTCATGTTCACCAGAAGATGAATCATTAAGTTTAAGGTATGGCCATGTTGATTGGTCTATCCATCACTTTGGTCCAGGCTGAAATAACAACTATTGGATGGATTGACACGAAAATTGGTACAGACCTTCTTGGTCCCCAAAAGATGAATCCTTCAAACTATGGTGATCCCCTGACTTTTCCTCTAGCACGACGATGAGGTTGACATTAGTGGTTTTGAGCTAAATGCTTTGACAACAATTGGATAAAAATTGGTACACACATTTGGTGATCCCGTAAGTTTTTGCTTACATGCTAACATGTTATAATAAGATACTGAACATAGTAAACATTATACCCGCTAAAGATTAGCGTGTTGGCATTGTTATCAAGTTAACATATTATTGCCTTGCTGTTTTTTTTTAGCATTTTGCTAAAAGCACCACAATACAGCCTCACAGAGCTTGACTCTTGTTGGTTTCCTTCTAACCTTTCCTCTAATCCTACCATCAGAGATATCAAATTTAATGGTGACAATCATTGAGATTGAGAACATGCATACTCCTCTGAGGATGAACCCTTTCCGTTTTGCACATAAGCCTTACTCTTGGGTCTCAAATTCCTGGATGGATGTGCCTGGCACCCTGGGGCCCACCCCATAACGCCGGGTCTGCTCTCTTGACGTTAACATATAGCCTACCAAATAGACTACCAGTCAGTATCTACAAAATTAGCATTCAATGTGGTCTAGTTTCCATGGGCCAGTCTGCCAGGCTGCTGTGAGTCAGCGCTGGCAGGGGCTGAACCCTGAATATTTCATAACTACATTTTGTTTCATTAATTTCTGGTGAAATAGTGTTAGCCCAGTTACTGCGGGAGCTTGGGCCTCGACTCTGAGTGGGAACGTGTCTGTACACTAAATATTAAGAAAAAGCATGTAATTAGCTTAGCTTACATTAGACTTGTTTTCCCATTTCATTCCATCATTTCAGGTAGGATTAAAAAAAAACAAGATATAACATGTTTATTGAGCTTTTGAGGTGCTGAAAGGGGATGTTTTTAAAACTTCAGACAAAGTCAGGTTAGCTGTTTTCAACTGTTCCAGACTTTAAGCTAAGCTAAGCTAATCACCTAGAGCAGTGATTCTCAAAGTGGGGTTTGGGGACCCCCAGGGGTCCGTGGCACTCTGCCAGGGGGTCCGCAAAATAATTTGCTATAAATTACAAAATTGTGCTGCATCATTAAAAAGTACAATTCTACAGATGGGTACCATTTGCGCCAATAACACAAGCATATTGTGTCCATTACTCCTCCTACGTTAGCTTTGAGCCAATAGAAACTCTGATATGATTATATGACACATCACGTCAATCTCTCATGAATCAGTCACTTCACTCGGGGAGCAACGAACCGTTCTTTCTGCTGCTTAGCTTGACTTATTAGCCATCTAGCTAGCTAGCTGGCGAGCATGGAGAAATATTTGAGTCAGTCCACATCGTCAAGTGACACTAAGCCCAAACTAGCTAAATTGAGAACATATGACGACGGGTATATCCAGCGACAGGAGACCAAAATGCGTCACCTGTCTTCAGGTGCTAGCGAACGAAGTCATGAAGCCAGCCAAGCTAGAACGACATCTGATTACAAAGCACCTGGAATATCAGTGCAAAACAAAGGTATTCAAATGAATCAAATTGAAATAGTTTTCTCTATATCACTATCAAACTGGTCTAAGTATTTAGATTGAAAAGTTTTAGAACTTCCAATGGCAACTAAAAGTACAATTATGAGGGGGTCCTTGAAAATGTTTCTCCATTGTCTCTGGCCCCAAAACGTTTGAGAACCCCTAACGCTCCATATTTAGCAGACAAATGTGAGAGTGGTACCAATCTTCTCATCTAACTATCTGCAAAATGTCAAACTATTCTGTCAAACGTGTGTCATTAATGATGACGCACCCCTAATGGGACCAGTGAAGCATGAAACATTAGCCTTCATAAAAGTAGCACAACATCCCCTCTCTCACACCCACACAAACACAGGTAAATCAGTCACATGGAGGACACATGTTTGCACATGTTTATTTACTAATGTTTGCAAATACCCACGCCCCCCACATGCCTGCACTTGCACATACTCCCCTTGTCAGTTTGATAGTAGCCATGTGTCAGTCTATCCTTAAAAACCTCCTCACGGGGCACGATGGTGGTTATAGGGAGAAACTGGAGGGGCCACGGGGGTCCCCGTGTTTATTTAAGGTGAAACCGTCACCCGGTTCACATTCCTGCCCTTCGGTGGTACTGAATGGACAAGCAGGGCTGATTTATTTGTAAAACCAGAGCTGAGTTGGGCCGCAGGATCTTTATGGATGTGGACTGAATCATCATCACATGGTACGCTTTATTTGGCCTCAGTTGGAAAAAATAACAGTAACTCACAGTAGGGCGATTCTTACTGGAGGTGGATGTGTGTTAGATACTTACAAGCAGAGTTGGTTATTCGCCCCATAAGGTTGCTACGATCTAGAAAATCAACTGTGTGATTTAGGTCTGGTCGATGAACAAGGAATAGGTGCCGTTCTGGGAGAAGTTTTCATTTTAAAGGAAAAAAAAAAAAGTTTTCAGTATAGAGCTAAGCTTTATCTCGTGTAGACTTTTTTCAGTCCAATGTGGGTTTAGCATATTCCACAGAGCACTCCCACTGTGCTGCTGATTGAATGGTTGTATTGATAAAGAAAGTGACTGTGTGTGTGTATGTATGTTGGAGTCGATCACTCTCGGACCTGTGGGAACGCGTGGAGTCTGACCAGAAAATGGATTGCATTGAGAGCTAGAAATGGGGAGTTTGGACCCTCCGGGAATCTCCGGCTGCCTGACTGTCCCTTGATCAGACTTTAAATATTTATATGACATTTTGACACAGAGCCTGTGCCGAGAGAGAGAGAGAGAGAGAGAGAGAGAGAGAGAGAGAGAGAGAGAGAGAGAGAGAGAGAGAGTGTGTGTGTGTGTGTGTGTGTGTGTGTGTGTGTGTGTGTGTGATACAGACTTTGCCCTGAGCTGTATGGCACACTATAAGACAGAACTGGACTGCTCCCCATGCTTTGCTTTGAATCAGGACCCTGGGGTGTCTGCCATCTGCAGCCTGGCATCAAGAGGCCTCACAGATTATATCATGATATGCCATCAGGTACATGGTCAATGTCCCACTGAAGACATGTCCCACCGTCATACAGTATGTTAAGTTTTACTGCTCTCCTTTTGACATACAGCAAATACCTAAACTTCCTGTCATCTTTAGTGCTGCCACTAAAAATCGGAGACTTAATTCAACAACACCAGCAGAGTACTGAACTGTCTACAGGAGCGATTACCAACCACCTGGGTACCTGGGTACTCCTGTAGTTGCCAGGGGATATGTGGAAAGATTGTGGAGCAGCTCAGTTTGACAAAATAGAGATTTTGGTTTCATATCGAGTCAGCTGTAACACTTGAACACTACATGTGAAAATTGAGAGGGTGTGAAAATGAATTATCAAGTGAACAGAGAACTGAAAGTAAGCTAATAGATTAGTTCAGTTAAATGGTTGAAATAGAAAAGTGGGCCTAAAAGATAAAAGGCTAAAAGTTCACTCCAAGTGGTAGTACAGTAGTATGAATATAAACCAGACCAAACTGACCTAAACATTGAAAGCTCAATTGTATGAAAAAATATGCTAACAATATCCACTTTTAAATAGTGCATAATGTTAAATAATATCCAACATATATTAAAATGAACATTTGGAACAAGACAGGTGGTGTTGAAGATGTGTTTAGTGTCTAGTTAATATGATAGGGCTGTGTGGGAACCATTGGTCTACAGGATACGATATGTCTGCCTTCAACTGGCTTCCTATTCTTCTGAATATAAACTATTGGGACTTTAAACACCTTCACTTGTTTTCGCTAATTAAATCTTCAGTGTTTTCAGGGTAGTCGATTTCCTTACACACTTATTCGTCTAATTTTGAGTTTACCTTTTAAGTTTGGCTCTTGGGCATTGGCAGGCGATTTCCCTCGCTCAGGATGTTGATCGGTGCTGTATAATGTGCATTATCCTCTGTAAGATGTATTAAGGGCTTATTTCGCTAAGACACTCCAGCTCTTTAAATCAGAACCCAGCCTGCTCGC
>CAKALG010027251.1:0-33375 GCA_916700815.1 Helicolenus hilgendorfi | reverse complement strand
GACAAAATAGAGATTTTGGTTTCATATCGAGTCAGCTGTAACACTTGAACACTACATGTGAAAATTGAGAGGGTGTGAAAATGAATTATCAAGTGAACAGAGAACTGAAAGTAAGCTAATAGATTAGTTCAGTTAGGTAAAAGTCACAAATAAACCGTTGGAATAGTAAGCTAAAAGTGGCTACAGTTCAAGTTTGGAGGCTATAGGCCTAATAGTTAGCTAGCTTATGGTGAAAAAGCTAAAAGTAATGGATATAATTGAAAAAGCTACCTAAAGTATCTTTTAGCTATCTAAAAGTTACAGTTAAGCTAGCTGATTGATGAAATAGTTAGCTAGCTTAAATTGTGAAAAAGCTACAGTAAAAGTAATGGATATAGTTGAAAAAGCTACGTAAAGTATCTTTTAGCTAACTAAAAGTTACATTTAAGCTAGCTGACGGATAAAATAGTTAGCTAGCTTAAAGGCAATCGGTGTCTCAATTCACATACTTTCTTTAGAATAATGTGCACA
Source organism: Helicolenus hilgendorfi (assembly GCA_916700815.1). NCBI lineage: Eukaryota > Metazoa > Chordata > Actinopteri > Perciformes > Sebastidae > Helicolenus > Helicolenus hilgendorfi. The sequence continues at coordinate 32,865 of CAKALG010027251.1, read as the reverse complement.
CTATGGACTGAGTTGTGTAGTGCGTGAATTTCTACAGCGTAGTGCTGTCTCAAATCGCACACTTCTCGGTGTGAACCCACTTATGTACTCAATATAGCAAGTGTAAGTACGAAAGTACCCAAATTGAGACACAGCGAATGAATAAATGGTGAAAAGCTAAAATGAACAAATGTTTGAATAGTTAGCTAAAAGTAGGCTAATGGATAAACATATTAAATAGTCAATAGCTAATTGTAATATTAGCTAATAACTAACAACAACCATAATGTATTGATGAGTAATGAATAAATGATGAAAAAGGTAAAGATAAACAGTTTAAATAGTTCACTAAAAGTAATGGATAAATGGTTGAAATAGAAAAGTGGGCCTAAAAGATAAAAGGCTAAAAGTTCACTCCAAGTGGTAGTACAGTAGTATGAATATATACTAGACCAAACTGACCTAAACATTGAAAGCTCAATTGTATGAAAAAATATGCTAACAATATCCACTTTTAAATAGTGCATAATGTTAAATAATATCCAACATATATTAAAATGAACATTTGGAACAAGACAGGTGGTGTTGAAGATGTGTTTAGTGTCTAGTTAATATGATAGGGCTGTGTGGGAACCATTGGTCTACAGGATACGATATGTCTGCCTTCAACTGGCTTCCTATTCTTCTGAATATAAACTATTGGGACTTTAAACACCTTCACTTGTTTTCGCTAATTAAATCTTCAGTGTTTTCAGGGTAGTCGATTTCCTTACACACTTATTCGTCTAATTTTGAGTTTACCTTTTAAGTTTGGCTCTTGGGCATTGGCAGGCGATTTCCCTCGCTCAGGATGTTGATCGGTGCTGTATAATGTGCATTATCCTCTGTAAGATGTATTAAGGGCTTATTTCGCTAAGACACTCCAGCTCTTTAAATCAGAACCCAGCCTGCTCGCGAGCTTTCTCCACCATCTTTATTCTATAAACTGCACACCAAAGCCAAGAAGGGTTTTGGCAGAGGCTGCATGGTTTTTGCTCCATTATTCTAATTGCCTTTAACCTGTAATCAATATTTACGGCACAGACAGCCCCATCGGGTTGGAGGACTAAGCATTTCTCCTCTTTTCTCTTGCCTCTGATTTGATTAAGGAGGACTGCAGCCAGTCTGAAAGTGCGCTTCCTGGTTATAGCGCAGGACAACTGGGTGATGTTTTTTTTATGCGATAACTCTTGACCTTTCATATACCTTTCGGAGTCAAAGAGTGTCTTCAGAAAAAAAAAGCCTGCCTCATTGTGAGTCGAACAAACTGCTCAACACAATCGACCATTGTCATGTATTGTTTGCAAAATGAAAAGGCAAATCGGAGAACAAATAAAAAAAGGTCAAATAGAAAGAAAAGAAAAAAGGTGAAATCGAGGCGAGGACGCGTTGACAAAGATGAGAGAGTGCAGAAGAACGGGGGTAAGTGGGATGAGGAAGGAGAGGAAAAAGAGGCCGGCGAAGGAGAAGGAACAGTGAGAAATCAAGTCTCCAGAGTGTGAAAGGCCAACAGCCCACGCTGTGATTCCATCTGGCCTCCTCGCTCAGCATGTGTGTGTTTCTGCGAGTGGAAGCGCGCCAGAGCGAGAAATGACCCCGTATACGTGTTTGTGTATGTAAGCGCGAGGCTGCATATGTGTGTTTTTGTGTGAGTACATGCCTGCTCGTCTGTGTTTGCTCGCAAGTTCATGCATGCGTGCCTACGGTGTGTGTGTGATGTTCATGTATAGCACCGCGGTGTGAAGATAGAAGTGTCCGCAGCCTCTCGGCATTACAGTGTGTGTCATTGCCTGACCTGTATACAGGGACTGAAATAAGTCAACAGGGACACATCTGTGATACTGGCGGTACGCGAGGCTGCTAAAGACAGCCGGAGGTACTTAGTGAGTGAGTGAATAACTTCAACTTTTATATTTATACATTTTTTAATATGAGCTTTGTTGCTTTCAAAGTTTTATTTTACAGCCGATATGTGGTTTTTGAAGACCCACACCAAAGGCCCGTACCGATTTCTCGTACTCTGCAGCTTTCATTGTAAAAGCAAAGGCAAGATAAGTTATCTAGTTAAATGGAAATAATTCATTTTGGTCCAAAGTTAAAGACAGTTTTCATTCAGTTTTCCATTGAATTTCCTATTCTGATATAAAGAAACATATTATAGGAACATCTCTTAGAAAAATGTGTCCATTCCAGACACTTCATATTACCTTCTATATTTAATATTTAGATATATTTGAATATTTTTTGTCTACTGTATATATATTTTTTACATGTCTGAATATCACTTTTTGTTGTCGCAATAACCTAATTTCCATTTTTGATTTTTATCTCATAAGAAATACTGTTCAAATGAGTGCTGGACACATGTCCTCTCCAAAAAGTTTGTGATCCGTGTAATTATATGCCTTGGAACACCCTCCCTGTATGCCTAATTCTCAGCATGTGCATGATTTATTGCTGTCATCGTCCATATTAAAGCTCGGCTCGGGAGAGATCATGTTTGTAGTGTTCTGCTATCTGGTGCCAATAATGCGCACAGACAAAGATGAGCCCATATGGTTCCGTTTTGATAATATATTAGGAAATGGCCCCAATAATCTAATGAAAGGACCAGTACTGTACGTTGACAGTTTCAGATCATGCAACTAGACCAGAGGTAATGAGCTTTACTGTATTTTTTTAATAATTCATCTCAGTGATGAACAGCAGGTGCTCATATGTTTTGCTTCAACATCCCGTTTCAAATTCATATGCACCGTGTTCTTGAAGAAATGATTTTATTTATGACGACACCTTCATCTGATCAGAGTGGGGTGACCCTTACTGAGGGAATTTCTGCATTTCAAAGAAGGCGACAAACAACAACAACAAAACAATATAGAACGTATCCTCGTACAACATCTTACGAAAAGTAATTCCTCATTTTTCGTGCGTTTTCCTACGAATGTCCAGCAACACGTGTCAATTTCTGCTCGTTGCATGCATACAGTCCTTACATAATAAACTTCTGTCTTCATAGGAAACATTTGTTTCGGTTTAGGCAACAAAACTACTTGGTTAGGTGTAGGAAAAGATCGATTTGGTTAGGTTTAGGTAACAAAACTACTTTGTTATGTTTAGGAAAAGATCGATTTGGTTAGGTTTAGGTAATAAAACTACTTAGATTTAGGAAAAGATCGACTTAGTTAGGTTAAGGCAACAAAAGTACTTGGTTAGGTTTAGGAAAAGATCGACTTGGTTAAGTTTAGGCAACGAAACTACTTGATTAGGTTTAGTAAAAGATTGATTTGGTTAGGTTTTTGCAACAAAACGACTTAGGTTTAGGAAAAGATCGTGGTTTGGGTTAAAATATAACTACGGAAGTAGTGAGTATTGAAGTTATGTGACAAATAAATGACTTCTGGTTTTACACAGGACACGAACAGCGGCCTCCTGGATGAAAGTCTGGTGTTTTCTGAACCACCCATCCACCACGACCTCGTCCCTACGCAGCGTTTGTCACTCTTTATACTTCCTGGTTGACGATTAAGCCTGAACAAGCCTGGGAACACCAACTATCCAGGGAGTTCATTATGTAAGCAGTTTACAGTAAATTAGCGACCTTAAAATTCACATCCACAAAAAAGTCCAGCACCATAATCCCCTCTGCTTCAATAACAAATGTTGATGAAACAAACAGATTCTCAAATCCCCCAGAATCCTCCCCTCTTCACTCCCCGAGCACCGTCTTGTCCCTAAATGACCCATTTCAGGCTTTCGTAGGAGACGGTTTACCCTGTCTTGCATAAAAGGCATGTCTAATGTGATTTTTGACTGATATAAGGCTGTTAAGACAGTCTTTCTTTCTAGGAGCAAAGGAATGATTCACCACCAGTCACCCATAGGAGTCGTGCAATATGGAGCCACGGCTGTGCCAGTCTTTATTTAGGAACAACTATATTTATACATGACATGTAACTCAACAGGCTGTTCTCATACACCGTTCGTAGCTCTACCTACAAAAAGTACTGCACTGTAATTTGTGTATATTCCATGAAATCAATGTAGGGAGGAGTTCGGGGTGGATGGGTGGGGCAAAAAGTACCGGATTTTCACCCAGGAGACCGCTGTTCGTACCGAGTGTGAAACCACAAGTCAACATTAAAATTTCCGTACTCAAGTAACGCCACTTCAGGAGTTATTTTAACCCAAACCACGATATTTTCTTCAAACTAACTAAGTAGTTTTGTTGCCTACACCTAACCAAGTCGATCTTTTCCTAAACCTACGCAATTTCCTAGGTTTATTTTGAAAAGACGTTTGAGGTGGAAATTGACACGTGCATCTCGTGTTGCTGGACATTCGTAGGAAAATGCACAAAAAATAATAACTTTTCGGAAGATATCATACCAATAATCATGTAATTGTATGAAGTGATTAATTATACGCCTAATTGTACTTTTTTATGATGATTATGATTTAAAAAATACAACTGAAAGCTGGATCAAACTTACTTGGTGTTTTTGTAACATGAGTCTGTAAGAACTTATCAAATATGAAACTAAAGATGCCAAAAAATAAGTTTTAACACATTTTACCCAGCAGCATGTTGCAACTATTTTTTCCTTGTGGCTCAAAGAAGGGTAATTAAAAGTGCCGATACCAACAATTTGGCACATTTGAGATGAATTCATTAACGCTGAAATAGGTTTCGAAGATGCTGCCAACAACATCTTGGCAGATGAATATGATGACAATTAAAAGCCAATGGTTTCATCACCCCGCCCCCCCCTTCTAAAAGGTCCTCCAAAACCCCCAGCCTGTCTCGGGTTAACCTTTACCTATTTTAGTTATTGGCAATGAGCAGATCCAGTTGACCATCCTGTGCAGAGTCATGGACAGTCACAGGAAGGGGACGATGAAAAAAGAGTGTGGATAAAGACATTTTATCTCCTCTCAGGTGGCCTTTTCAAATCTTTCTTAGCAACATCAATGATAACTTGAGCACATCTTTAATACAATCATCCAAGTTCATTGGAATCTGAAAGAGATTCAGCATGCTGATTTGCACAGTCCAACCAGATGCTACTGGAATCTTTTTTTTTTTTTTTTTTTTTGCCTGGTGGATCCAGACAGGGTGGCCTTTTACTGGGCTGCAGTAAAGAACGCCAGCCTCCTCCAGCTATTCATTATCTTAAGTGTGTCTGCAGCAGACAGTGAGCGGGGAGCGTTCTGATGCACGATGAGAAAGACTGCTGAAACAAGCTTTTCAAAAAAAGTGAAGATCTCGCAGAACACTGTTAATTAATGAGAGGACGTGATGCGTCTGATTAAGACGGCTGACGTGCCCGTTCCTGTGAGCTTGTTTAATATTCAATATTGTTATTCTAAAAAAGTAATGTATTACTTGGTCCGAATTTTAAAGTCTGATTATTGCATCAGAAATACCCAGTGGCAGAAAGTTACACAACTTATTATCACTGTTCTGTTAAAGGAACAGTGTGTAACATTTCGGGGGATCTATTTGCAGAAATGGAAGATAATATCCATAACTATGGTTTCATTATGTATACTCACCTGAAACTAAGAATCATGTTTTTGTTAGCTTAGAATGAGCCCTTCATATCTACATAGGGGACGGGTCCTCTTCACGGAGTCCGCCATGTTTCTACAGTGGCCCAGAACGGACAAACCAAACACCAGGCCACCGTACTTCTCCAACATGCTTGTGAAACTGCAGTAACGTGAGCTGCAGAGTGCAAAACCGTGGTACCGCCAGCCGTCGTCTGACTTCCGTTGCTCCTAAAGTAGAGTTATTATGGTATGGATGACCTCTGAGGGAGGCAAAACGCGTTACCACAATTTTGCACTCGGCTCACATTACTGCCGTCTTTGAAAGGGAGGAGTGAGCGGAGGGGTACTCAGTTGGTTGCAATCTGCAACTGCACCGCTAGATGCCACCAAATCCTACACACTGTACCTTTAAAAAGGGGCAGTTTGTATGATATAGGCGGATCTATTGGCAGAAAAGGAATATCATATTAATAAGAATGTTTTCTTTAGTGTATAATCACCTGAAAATAAGAATTGTTGTGTTGTCGTTAGCTTAGAATGAACCGTTTGTATCAACATAGGAAGCGGGTCCTCTTCACGGAGCCGGCCACCACATGGCCATTCTTGGCACACGAGAGAAGTTTCAGTTGGTTGCAATCACCGCTAGATGCCTACACATTGCAACTTTGATTCATAAGATTTGGTGGTAGCATCTTATTCTTAAAATTCTATATAATTCAATGCTGGGAATTATTAGGCGACCAAACAGAGTTGATGTCTGGTGAGGTTTCTGAGGTTGATCAGCCTCACCTGTTGATGTGCACCTTGATCACTGTAATGAGCCAGGATGAGGAGCAGGAAGAGGCTGATTAAACTAATCTGGTGACTGACTTCCTTCATCTTCTACTGATTAAACACCGTAAATGTTAAATGATTGCTGCCGCTTGAGTGAGACAGGAAGAGGAACTCTGATCTGCCTGCGTGTGTGTGTGTGTGTGTGTGTGTGTGTGCGTATGCGTGTGTGTGTGTGGTGTACCTACTCATCCAGAAAACACGGCCACAGTGGTGATCCTTCACTTAAGTGAAAGTAAGTATTATCAGCAAATATTACTTCAAAATAAAAGTACTCATTATGTAGAAAAGTAGTTTGCAAAAATGATTGTTATATTTTATAGGAAAAAACTGTTTGCTTTGTTTGCATTATGATTATCTGAAACTTTTCAGAACAACAGTTCTCAGATAATTTAAATAATAATAATAATTAGAACTTATTTACAACTTTTCTAACAAGAAAATGAGCAAAAGTCAAGCAACATGAAACATGTTTCACTGCCTGAAAAATTCAGTTTATTGTTAGAGGAGGTGGTTCCCTCAAAAGCCAACACCTTTGCAGCAGCAATGCAGCCAACCAACCAGACACATTTTTGATTTATATTTAATCATCAAAAATGTTTTATTGTCCAGGCACATGAAAGGGGAGCTAATCAATTGTGTTTGTACAACCCAGCCAAGGAATAGTTTAGGCACAGTCTAGACTGCTGGATGCTGAGTGATACTCCACCTTAATCTCTCTGAAGTGCTGATGTACACACAGATCTTCATTTTTATTGTGGAGGCCTTTGGTAAATATTCACAAATCATTCAAATGGTAGAGCATGACCTAGAAACAGCTTATTTAAATTGCTTTTTAAAACAGTAATGTTTACTGGCAGTGGGTGGATGTAGAATCAATTAAGTTTAGTTGCCTGTTAATTATCATAGTTGATTTGAACAGACATCTTGGACTAGACGCGCAATAAAAGCAACTTTTGTTGAGTTTATATAAATCAGTGCACAATTACCTTCCAATCAAACCAAACAAAGAGACCATTTGGGAACACAATAGAAAGACGTAGATAAAAAGACTGCTTTTTGGGGGGGTCGAAATGAAATTAGTATTTTCTCTGCAATGCCTGATTTTCAATTTCCATAATGCTCCAAAAAGGTTACGGAAATGAAATTACAATCGAAAATTAGAAAAAAGCAATGTCTGCTTCATGGCGTATCTCTTCTTCGTTCTCCACTTTTAAAGAGCCGCTCGCGCTTTGAGAAGTGCAAAGCCAAGAAAATCCGCTCAGACAAAAAGAGCTCCTTATCTTTCTCTCTCCACAATAATGGAAATCCAATACATTTTATTACTCATAGAAATTCTAATTAATGCCGGGTTTATAAAATGAGGCCAATCGGTCAATATTATCTACAGTCGGAGCGGGATGCGGTCTTATAGCCGCGCAAAGCGAGGACTCCGACATGACAGAATGTAATATCTCATTTCTGAGTCAGAAAAGCAGACATGCCAAACTGCTGTATTGAGAACAGCCTGACGCTGCATCTCAGGGCTGTCTCTTTCTGCTTCACTTCACTCACTTTGCAGATGAGGTTGGCAGCGGCGGCCCACTCCGTATTTCAGACTAATTTATGACCTCTGCAGAGGAGGGTGCATTAGGAAGATCAGCCACGTCAACCTCTGCCATGCTGCAATAACTGGCCATGAGAAGGCAGAAGAACACACCACTATACTGTGTGTGTTTGTGTGTGTGTGTGTGTGTGTGTGGGGGGGCATGTGCATTCAATTAAAGCTTAAGTATATTAAATTTGCTCAATGTCTCCCTACAACTGTGTGTATTTGATTTTTTGTTTGGAAGACTTTCCATGCAACAGTGCTGCCATCCATTAAAGTCTATCTCTCTGGTTGTGTTTCTGCTCAAAAAACAATGCATAAGAGAGAAAAATTATAATGAAATTTGAGCCAGCATTTTTAGGGCTTGTAGGGTCAATAAACACCGGACTTTCGCCCAAGAAACCGCTGTTAGTACCTTGTGTGAAATCAGAAGTCAACTTTGATTTATTTGTCACGTAACTTTTGTACCTAAGTTACGCCACTTCTGAGGTTATTGTAACCCAAATCACGATCTTTTCCTAAACCTAACTAAGTCATTTTTGTCACACAACTTGTGCACTTAAGTTATGCCACTTATGCTGTCATTTTAGCCCAAACCGCAATCTTTTCCTAAACCTAACTAAGTTTCCTCCGAAGACGGAAGTTTATTTTGAAAAGACTGGAGCGGAAATTGACACGAGCGTCACGTGTCGCTACATTCGTAGGAAAACGCACTAAAAATGAAGAATAACTTTTCTTAAGATATCGTATGAACCGTTGTCTGAGGATGAGTTGAGCTACTTGATTTGTACATCCACCCATATTCACCCTTACCTCCTCACTTGGACTTCCTGTGCGATATAACAATGTTATTGCAAGTCAGCTTTTGCAACTGACTGTAAACTTTTGTTATTTCAGTAAGCGGCTATTGCTGCCATATTTCTGTAGTTGACGGACATTATTGGCATGACCGCAGAAGGAAGACAAAAACATAAGTTTTAAAGGTGAAGTGTGTAGGATTTGGCGGCATATAGCGGTGAGGTTGCAGATTGCAACCAAGTGAAACTTCTTCCGTGCGCCAAGCGTGTAGGAGAACTACAGTGGCCGACGCGAAAACGCAAATGGCCCTCTTTAGAGTGAGCATTTGGTTTGTCGGTTCTGGGCAACTGTAGAAAACATGGCGGCCGGCTCCGTGAAGAGGACCCGCTCCGTATGTAGATATAAACGTCTCATTCTAAGCTAACGAAAACACAATGATTCTTATTTTCAGGTGATTTTCACACTAAAGAAAACATACTTATTCATATTATATTCCATGTCTGCCAATAGATCCCCCTAAATGCTACACACTGTTCCTTTAAGCTTTTGAATAAAGGCCAGTGCTGTCCTTTCTCATGCTACAGATCTTGTTCTAAAACCAAAGCAGCGTCACCATATTCCTCCATTTCCTTCATGGAAACACTGATGTTTTGAAACTCAACACAATTCAAAATTGAGTTGTGCCGACTGTTATTTCACCTGCTGGTATATTGATGGTTCCTTTTTTTCAATTCAAGGGTTATTCCAACAATTTGGTATTGCACTCATAAAGCTGGGGAACTCAAAAGAGAACTAAACTGACCTGGGAGTGCCCCTTTAAGATAATAATGCAGTAACTAAAGTTGTATTTTGTCTGAGTTTTATTCATAGTCAGTCCTATATGCAGCTCAAGTGTCTCTCCTCTTTTTTCAGCTCCTACAGTACTTTCCACCCTCCCCCCCTTTACCCCGTCCAAGGAGGGGAGGGCAGATGTATAGCCAACAGGACGCAGCCACAGCTTTGCCTGTAGCACTGACCTCCTCCGATGACAACCATATGCTCCTATATTAAATATGTATGGCCGTGGAAAGAGTCCGACATGTGAAAGTCAACATGGTCCGACATCCTAAAGGAGTCAGACCGGTGTTTAATGTAAAGCTGATGTCCACATCTCCAAATATTTAGACTTATTATGCCAGTGATCTCATTAATCTTATATAAGTATGACTAAAACAAGATGGTTTTTCAATTTTTTATTAATTTACTTTTTGCCCTGCAACAATATAAGTATAGCCGTTCAGTCCGTTATTTACTGAGTCTATTGTTTATTTCCTTGGAGGTGGATTTTATGTGTCTTTTCTCTTCCCTCTCTTAAGGAGATGATTTAATTCCTCCGAGGTCAAGGAAAGACGGCCATTTGTTTGAGTGGGAAACACATGGTGGATAAAAGGCAAAGTAAGACGTAGAGACAAGAAAGAGCAGGAATAAAAATTATCATGTTTAAACTTCAAATGTTAATGTACTGTAGTAGTATAGATGTGAAGTGCTCAGTTTGTACCCACATGACGATTGTATAAAGGTCTATGAGAAAATGAGCCTACTTCTCACTTGATTTATTACCTTAGTAAACATTGTAAACGTGCGTTCATGGTCTCAATCGCTAGTTTCAAGTCTTCTTCAATGCAGCATGATATTCATTTAGTAAATTATGGTCCCATTTAGAGTCAAATAGACCATAAAGCAGGGGATGCTTTAAAGCGTGGCTACCTTGTGATTGACAGGTCGCTACCACGGCGATGTCCGGTCCGTGTTTTTGTCTTACAACTTTAACCCTTTCACAGAGTGTTTTCAGTTCATGACAGCTAATTGTAACATTTTGGTCGCCTAAAAATGTCTTATTAAGTGTTCGGTTGTACTTAGCTCCAGCCTCTCGTGTCACTTCTGGTTGCAATAAAAACAAGATGGCAACGGCCAAAATGCCGAACTCAAGGCTTCAAAACAGCAGTCCACAAACCAATGGGTGACGTCAGGGTCACTGTGTCCACTTCCTATATACAGTCTATGAGTAAACCACCACACCACTACTGCTGAGTAATGCTGTTGTAGGACTGGATTTTTAGACATTTGCACACAGACGTCAGTGTGGTTTTGAATGACAAAACCACAAAAAGCAATCTGATTGTATAGAAGTCTATGAGAAAATGAGCCTACTAACTCACTTGATTTATTACCACAGTAAACATTGTAAACATGAGTTTATGGTCTCAATCACTAGTTTCAAGTCTTTTCCAATACAGCATGATGTTCATTTAATAAATTATGGTCCCATTTAGAGTCAAATAGACCATATTGGTTGCAAAAAGCCAAGATGCCGACGGCCAAAATGCTGAACTCAAGGCTTCAATACAACAGTCCACAAACCAATGAGTGACGTCACGGTGACTACGTCCACTTCTCGTATGCAGTCTACAGTGTATGGTTCGAAAGGGTTGAAACTCTCTCACAGTGACTACATGGTCTGTGATGTCATGTTCCTGTGATGCACCTTTGCATTCTCAGGTTACAAAAACTTTCAGATCGGGTATCAGGTAATTAACTCCAGGGCCAAACAGGCACATCGGAGGTGTAATCATCCAATAGAAAGTCACCGGATGATATCACTCTGAGTGTAGCATGAATCCATACAGCACCTACTCACGGTGGTAACATGATCTCACAGCCAGGAGAGCAGTTACAGTCAAATACATGTGTTGCACTGGGTGATGAGGAATTTAAAATGTCAAGTGAGTCACGCCTTCTGCAAACCCTGTGGTAGTTGCCATGTTGTTTTTTCTTTCTTGGAGCAACAACAGATAACTGGCAAGATATTGTTATTGTGATGAATTATGTATTAGATCAGCAGATTTCCTGAAATTGTCAGATTTTATTTGAATTTCCGATACATTTCTGGTGATTTTCTGTTTCGGCACGATCCTTATTGTGAAAAAAAAACAAAAACATGTTAACATTTGAGAAAAAGAACAAAGAGAAAGAAAAGGTGACTAATACAGGAAAATGAATGAAGAGAAAGAAAAGGTGACTAATACAGAAAAATGAATGAAGAGAAAGAAAAGGTGACTAATACAGAAAAATGATTGAAGAGAGAGCAAGAAAAAGGACAATGAGCAAGTTGAAGAACAAAACAATCACAATGGAGGGAAACATGTAACAGTGATTGTCTCACGTATGGCATTTAATGTCCCCGAAAGACTTCTCAGGTGGGGGAAAAATAACAGACTGACGTCAGTAGTAGCTGCATGTAGACAGGTGTGAAATCAGTGGCAAGTAAAGAATAGCAGAACACATGAAAGCAGAAACTGTAGGGGGAGAGCGTCTACGTTCCAGGAAGAGCTGTGACAAACACCGCCTGAGAAGTGTAAGTACCGAGAAAAATGCATCAAGACGGAGAGCAACACAACTCGGAGATTCTGGCAGATAATATGTTCAAAGAAGCCAGAGAAGGACCTTGAAATATTTCCATCAGGCAATCAATAGAAACACTTTTTCTATTGTACGCAAGGCTGTCATTCCCCAGAGAGTTGTTCAGGAACTCAACAACTTAATTCTTTACTCCGGAGACAGACAGGCATTACTCTGAAAAACACAGCCTTCTCCGTGTAGCAGCCACGTGTCTATCTGTCGATGAGAGATGGAGGAAAGTGGAGAGGTGAAGGTCGTCGTTCTGCTCGTATTAAAGCGGCGCTACAGTGAGTTTGACCTTTCAGCGCGTCCACCTCCGCCCAAATACCAAAACACTTATGTTAACCACGTTGACACCGGGACCCCCGCAGCCGTTCATTTACCTTAATAAAATGCATTAAAGCTGCTGCACATGCAATCCCAATGACCTCACACATCAGCGCACACAGTACACACACTGCATACACAAACTCACTTAGACAGTATGTGCATACAAATAAGCCTATATGCCCCCTATGGTGAGCCTTTAAAGCTATGGGACTACTGGTGCTTTGCATTATTGTGTATTCTGCTACAGTACCACTGACTGTTTTCTAATACATTTAAAGAGGACCTATTATGCTTTTGTGCTTTTTCCCTTTCCTTTAGTGTGTTATATAGTTTTTTGTGCATGTAAAAAAAGGTCTGCAAAGTTACAAAGCACAAAGTTCACACCAAAGTAAGTTACTCTCCCCAACAGAAACACTGCTCCTGAACTGCCTGAAATGACTCACTCGAAGTCACGCCTTTTCTTTTGTAACATGGTGATTAGGGATGTTAATAATTAACCGTCTAACCGTTAACCGACATTAAGCATTTTAACCAATTAACGCTATCGGTTAAAACGGTTAAAAGAAATGTTAATAATTCATTAAAAAGCTGAGAAAAACTTGTCACTTAAAGAGCCCACCTTAAGACAGTCTGAACCGACGTTACAGATACAGGAAGTTGGCTCCCGTCTATAGTTCCATAGCCTCGTAGCATTTATTCACCGACAAATAAACTGTACACACACTGTCTGCTACAGCTACATTCACAGCTATAACGCCACCGACAACACACACGCGGTCTGTCGTTTAACTCGCTGAAGTTACACACATACAATGGTGAGCACGAAGCTACAAGATGCTAACATAGCATCGTGGCTGCTAAGTTAACGCTCACAGACGGGCAAACTGGGGACTCACTTGTTCGTTGCGCTCATACACTGCAGCTGGCGCACCACTACATGCGAGGCAAAAATCTTGTCGGTTAACGGTTAATAATCGAGGGTCGCTTGTCGGTTAAGAAAATGTTTCAAAATTAGCATCCCTAACATGGTGATGGCACCAAGTAACACATTTGCATAATAGCTGCCTAGCGGCTAGTTCGGTACGCCCTAAAACACTAGTTAGAGCGGAGTTGGAGCGGAGTCCGAAGAGTTTGGTTCGGTTGACCAATCACAAGAGTGTGCCAGCTGACCAATCAGAGCAGACTGGGCTTTTCGGTAAGGGATACCGCTGTATCACGATACGTATCTTATCGCCAGGTTCTTGCCTGCCAGAACTAATAAATTGTAGAATCCTCTTCACTGTTTTTCCATAACAAATATGTCACTCAATCTGAATTTAGAGCACATGTCTACCTGCTAGCTCTTGCTCTGTTTATTCATGTGAGACTGCAGGCGAGATGACGATGACCCAGCAACCAGGGGTTCACAACGCTTTCTGGAATTGCCAATACGCTGAATCACAAGTTGATGATAGAAAATAGCCAGACGGACATTTGTGTGGAGCATAAAATGGAAATAATTAACTCACACCAAAACACAGCATACATGTAGTCTGCGAGCTCAGAGCTAAGAAAAATCAACCTTGCTCTCTTAATAAAGCTGATTTTCTCCCCCAAACCCGAGTGCAGCTTCTGTTGTTGTGACAGGATGTGATATTTGGAGCGATCAGTGGTGATTGTCTGCTGACTCACCACAACAGGAGCTCAAAGAGAGAGAGAGACAGGCTCATGAGTCATCGGCAGAAAAAGGTCAGCTCAACTGGACATTTAGCTACAAGATGGCATTCAACAGGAGAGGAGAGACGAGAAGTCAATTTTGCACTGCAGGACCTTCAATTCAAAAACTCATCTGACCCTCTACAAAAAAAATGTCTTACGGCTCCGGCACGATGATTCACTCTGATGATGAAATGACTGTACGGCTTTAAAAAAAGAGATATAAAGCCACACGCTGGGAATGATAGATGATTAGCAGCATTGTGAATCGTTAATTCTGCTGTAATTAATATTGATTAGATTAGCTGGCAATAATCCATGCTTATCTGCAGAGGATAATGCGTGTCGCAGTGTGCATAAACAACTCCGGGGCCAAATTAAAATAACAATATTTTAATAATGAACAGAGGGGACTACCAGACAGAGTCATTCACCTTCCTGTCGAGCACAATTGGAACTTTAAAAAAAAAAAAAAAACATAATTGCTTGCTTTTATGATATACCCCACAGCAATTAGGTTAGTTATCTGCATTGCTCATTTGTTTTATGGCGTTGTTTGTTTTGCAGATATTTTATGATGCTGTTTACTTCAGTTAAGTGGACGTCCAACGGCTCACAACAAACACCACTTCACTCCGTATGGGAAAACCCTTTTCTTCCTCTCTCTCTCTCTTTAAAAAAAATAAATCCCCCAGGCCACTCAAAGCTGCTTTGCTTCCCCACGGTCTGTCTGTTATGTTTATCTGCAGCAGCACATCTCTTTGGCTTTTATAGTCTTTGTTTCTCCTTAGGATCTGTTTACGCCCGACTGGGCCCCGCACTTTTAAAATGATGAAGGGGAGTGCAAAGTGTTTGGGAAGGAGATCTTTTATTTGTATGATGTGTTTATGGTTATTGTTTCCATTTGTTATCAGCTCGCAGCAGCCGGACGAAGAAGTGAGAAGTGTGAGGAGAGTGACAAGTTAACGCCGGTCCGACTGATTTGTTTTCCCCACGCAGCAACGTGCCTGAGTGATTGACAGCGAGCATCTGTTGTGTGGAGCCCTGATGTGTTCAATGTGAAATAGATAAATAGAGAGCTCGAGTGAAATCAGAACTTCTGTTCCACAAGTGAGAAAACGTCATTCAAAACCACACTGACGTCTGTGTGCAAATGACTAAAGATCCAGTCATACAGTACAACAGCATTACTCAGCAGCAGTGGTGTGGTGGTTTACTCATAGACTGTATATAGGAAGTGGACGTAGTCACCGTGACGTCAGCCATAGGTTTGTGGACTGCTGTTTTGAAGCCTCGTGTTCGTCAATTTGGCAGTCGCCATCTCGGTTTTTATTGCAACCAGAAGTGACACGAGAAGGTGGAGTTAAGTACAAACGAATGCTGAATAAGACATTTCCAGGCGACCAAAATGTTATAATTAACTTTCATGAACTGAAAACACACTGTGAAAGGGTTAAAGTTGTAACACCCAGACCGGACAACGCCGTGGTAGAGACCTGTCAATCACAAGGTAGCCACGCCCTAAAGCATCCCCTGCTTTATGGTCTATTTGACTCTAAATGGGACCATAATTTACTAAATGAACATCATGCTGTATTGAAGAAGACTTGAAAGTAGCGATTGAGACCATAAACTTATGTTTACAGTGTTTCCTGAGGTAATAAATCAAGAGAGAAGTAGACTCATTTTCTCATAGACTTCTATACAATCAGATTTATTTTTGCAATCAGAGGAGTCGCCCCCTGCTGATTATTAGAAAGAATGCAACTTTAAGGCACTTCAGCATTGGCTTCACGTTTCAGTTAACAGTTAACTTTGCAGTGTTTTGATTTTAAAAATGTTCCGCCAACAATCATTAAGTTCAACAGTATTGAGTCCCAGTTTTTCAGCTTGCATTAAGCTGGAAAAACTTCACATACTGTACCTCCTCAGAGAGTTGGAGTGCACATCAGTGACGTTGCAGCTCATGAGGCAATTTAAGCCTCAAAAAACACATCTCACTTTAAGAAAATGTGATCGTTATCCAATTCAAGCATTAATGAATTCTGAATATCAGCATCAACATATTCAAGGAAAAGAATCGCTCGCAGTTGAATTCTGAATTTTTTATGAGCTGTGTGGCCAGTCATATCTTAACAAAATAAAGCTCCTCCACCGACACGAGCTCTGCTGGAGTGAGGTGAATTTAATCAAATGATTCTCTGTAAATGAAACCTCTCATTAGACGCAGAGAACTGTGGAGTAGCAGCGGGCTGCTATACCCTGAAGTGCTGTTATAATTAAATTCACCTTTATTCCTTTTACCATCAGTTGTTGACATGGCGTCCGCGCTCTCCACCGCCTTCCCTCAAGACACGTCCACTAATGGTCACATCTCGGCAACTGTGTGTAGTATTACTGGAAATAGATAACCAATCAGGTTTGCTTATTGAATGATGTAATACGAGCCGAGAGATTCCCTGATGTTCAAGACATATGAGTGGACTTCAATGGCAGAGGCATGTTTTACCTAAAAACATTATAGAATATCACGTTACACTTTAATAGGCTACTCTATCAAAAAGAAGGCACAACTACAAGCCAAGTACCTTTCTGTAGGCCTATAAACCAAGTATACTTAGACTGTTCTGTATAGTTGTCAGTATAAGCCAAGTATACTTAGACACTTCTCTATACTTGTCAGTATAAGCCAAGTATACTTAGACATTTCTGTATACTTGTCAGTATAAACCAAGTATACTTAGACATTTCTTTATACTTGTCAGTATGAGCCGAGTATACTTATGTATACTTTTGTTAAGAATATCTCTGATAAGTACATAAAAAGTAAACTGAAAGTATACTCTCTTATTTTAAGCCTAAAAGAAGTATACTAGTAGCACACTTGAATAAACTCATTTTTTGGTAAAGGGCTGTCCATGAGTTTATGAACTGACAGAGATGTAGAAATTATATTCTTGTAAGCATGAAACTCTGGTATCATAGAGAGATTTGACTGTGCTTGTTGTTTTTATGGCTTCCTGTTCATTCTTCCTCTTGAGGGACATTGCGTCAATGAGTTATTGTTGTCTTGTTGTGTGTGGGCTTTCTGCTGATTAAACTAGCTAACACCTCTATTTGTCATATCAACACTGAAGCACAGAGACAAGTTTCTGTAAGTAAACATTTGAGGATTTGAATTATCCATCAGTATCTCCAGGAATTAAGTTCATATTGGATGATTCGGAAGTGCGCAATTTACATACAGTATGTCCAATGGCAACGTTCTGTGTCAATGTAAGGAGTTTAGTGGTGTGAGCATCATTTAACAAAATTATTTCATTCTCAAGGTCTAAAAACCTATGTGTTTTCCGTATTATATTCTTTAAGTAAGTATTTTACCTAGTTGACGTACTCATTTTAAGCCCATCCATGATGTTTTTCCTAAACCTAACTAGTGTTTTTGTTGCCTAAGCCTAACTGCAGACGTTATTGTAGTTTTGTTGCCTAAACATAACCACAAGTGTTTCACGGTAAAGACGTGGCGTGTAAATGACATGTGAAAAGCCTAAAATGAGTTGCGGAATGTCCTTAAACTGTTGTGCTATTTATGCACCTTCCCATGAGATCCGGTTGGCGTTGTAGTTAGGTTAGGTTAGGTTTAGTAAAACATCATGTTTTAGGTTAAAATATGTACGTTAATTTTGGTTTAACACGGAACACAAACACCGGTGTCCTGGTTGAAAGTCGCGTGTTTGACAACCTCCTCCCTACGTAAACTTGCGCAGACTTTGATAAAACGCATTCCTGATACGTCAAATACAAACATAATCCAGAAGAAAAAAATATTCCCTCCAAACGTAATTGACAATGCAGTTTCCTTGTATGGGAACGTAATTTTTAGGACACCAGGCCATCTATAGAGCAAACAAAATGACTAATACAGAAGATAAAACATGCATGTCAAACATTCTGTCGTACAGAAATTGTAAATTTGTAACTGTAACAGCAGTTTTGTGCTAAACATCTGTTAATTAACAATCACCAGCCAACGCAATGATAATTATTTCCAGCCAATTTCCCTCTAAAAGGTTTCCTCTTAAGGAACAACAGAGCTCATCTTATCTCTTCTAACAAAGGAACAAAAAACGGTTTGGTTCTTGATAATACATAAGGAAAGGGTAGTGAATATGCTGATAAGAAGTTGTTATAAATTGGTGGAAGAATTGTCAGTCTACTGTATCTAAGCTTTCAAAAATCCATCCAAGTGTCCTGGAAAAACCCTCCTTCTCCCCTGACAAACAGCACGGCGGAGCTTTAGCGGATGGCTGCGACCACAAATGAACTCTCCAAACAAGAGAAACGAAGAATACGACGATTCTGCCGCCGATGGATTATGTCCTAATGTCCAAAGTCAGTCAGTTTCCGTGGACTTTAATCCCTGTCTGATTTGAAATCTATTTATATGGAGATACTTCTCCCAATTCAGAGCTGCTGTTGATGGTATTTTGAGGAGTGGAGAGGACTTAAATCTCATCAAGACTTGTGGGGGGAGATTAAGAGTAACACTTTGGGGGTTGATGGCTGATCCCTGAACAGCCTGCGGCGCGGATGCCAGCGTATCTGCAATCTGTGTCATTAGGGCAACCACAATCAAGCGTCTGACCGGAGCTCACCTCAGGCATCTGATGCAAAAGACGAAAACACGACACATTTAGCCTTATAACACCCTTTGCCTGACAAAACCTTTGGATTTTACTTGACCTTATCTGGCAGCATTACATTACTGAAAGGAAGAAATTCCATAGTTAATCCCTATTAATCACAAATTTAATCGCATCCTTTTTATCTGTTCAAAATGTACCTTAAGGGGAGATTTGTCAAGTATTTAATACTCTTATCAACATGGGAGTGGGCAAATGTGCTGCTTTATGCAAATATATGTGTATATTTATTACTGGAAATCAATTAACAACACAAAACAATGACAAATATTGTCCAGAAACCCTCACAGGTACTGCATTTAGAATAAAAAATATGCTCAAATCATAACATGGCAAACTGCAGCCCAACAGGCAACAACAGCTGTCAGTGTGTCAGTTAGTGTAAGTTTGGAGCGTTATTTAACCTCCTTCGTGACAAGCTAGTATGACATGGTTGGTAATTAGTAGTTTCGACAACAACCTACCAATCGCAGGTTGTGTTAATGCGTTAAAGAAGAGGCATTAAAAGTTAACTTTGACAACCCTAGTATTTTTATCACCTCCACATATTGTGATTATTCGATTATCGTTGAGTGATTTTTTTAAACTTTTAAAAAGGTGCCATACGCTTGATTTCTGATATTCTGTTGAACACATAACAAAAGGTTTTTCTCTGGCTCCCGCTCCCATCACCGACCACCCAGGATTAAAAATCCCTGATCTGGTTCACAGATTAGCATTAGGATAAGCATGTTTTGTTGTTTTTTCCCTACACGTCAAGCATCTCTGAGATCTGGGATTTACCCTCCAGTCGGCTGACGCGATGGCGAGTTCACACGTCATATTAACAAGGAGCATGTCGGCAAACACAAACAAATCTACCGACAGCAGGCGAGGAGTTGTTGTGGCGGCGGTTGGCGGATCAAAACAAAGAACTTTAAACCCACAGATGTTTCCCCCTCTCGACGTTTCTCAACATACATACACCACTCACGCATGTGTTCGGTCAGCCTATAGGGAGGCATAAATCAAAGCAGGAGTCTAAATGTGTCATGCTAAGTGAGGAGAAGACTCATTTCAATCCTCTTAAAGAGGCTAACCTGCAGCATTTTTTCTTCACACGCCTTCCCATTTAAAAACTTCTTCAGCAAATAAAAAATGGTAAAAAGCTAAAAACCCAAAATAGGGCTTCGCTTCTGCGGCTCAGAAGAAAGACTGGCATCCGTTTGCAACATGGAGACAAGTGATGTGTCTTGTAATTGAATTCCTGTCAGATTTGCTTAATGTGCTGGCTGTCAGCTTGTCATCCGCACATCTTCCAAAAACTTTCATTATGCCTGTTAGCGTGCCCACGCGATCGCGCCCACATGGTGAAAGACACAGCTATGCACACATACATATGCACACCCACAAGCCATTTCAAATCCTGTCTTTTTCTTTCAGCTTACGGGTTCCAGCCCTTAACCATCCGTCTTCTGCTATGGTGGTCTTTATTCGACGCCGTGTTTGACGTTTTGCTAGTTATAGTGTCATCCAACTTCCCGGTGATTCACTCCAGGACCACAGATGGAAACAGCCCCTGGCTCGGCTTTGCCTTTTTTTTTTTGATGCCTTCACAATTTGCAAACGCCGTACCGTCAAGACGTTTAAGCGAGCTCTCCGGCGGTGTGTGTGTGTGAGGGGGGGGGGTTCAACAGGTTTTATTTTGTTTGCCGCCAATCTGCCAGTAGTGCCTGTGCCAAGGCAAGAACGGATTCAGCACAGTTTGCATCTGCAGGCGCTGGCAGAGTGGCGTACCAAGCAGGAAACACATGAAAAAACATAAAGGAAAAAAATCCAAAAGACGACACAAATTGATATTTCAGGGATGGCAATTTTTCTTTCACGTGTGTGATGTGATTTTTGT
This sequence comes from Helicolenus hilgendorfi, assembly GCA_916700815.1. Taxonomy (NCBI): domain Eukaryota; kingdom Metazoa; phylum Chordata; class Actinopteri; order Perciformes; family Sebastidae; genus Helicolenus; species Helicolenus hilgendorfi. The sequence goes on along the minus strand of CAKALG010027251.1, from coordinate 12,026 downwards.
GAAATAGGCCTGCCGTGGTGTTCATTTGTGTTTTGTCTCTCTTCCAAAAAGCGTGCTTTCACCCCTGCCAGAGGTATTGGCACATGAATTAATAGCACGCACAAATCAACAATGCTGTACGCCACTTCAGGTGTCAGGAAAAAAAAGATATGGAACTTTATGAGAGCTCTTTTGTCACACACACACACACTCACGTTGATGGCAAGCCGAGCATGGACAGCAAGCAAAGAGAATAATGAGCAGACCGATGCGGCATTGCAGTCTCTCCGGCCGTAGACTGATGGACCAGGGAACTCATTGCATTAGCGAGAGAGAGATGGAGGAGTAGAGCACCGCACAGCGAAATAGTCGCCACACACACACCAGTGGAAATGGATCCCGCAAACACAAATTACCTGCCAGCATCCATTCCAGCTCCTGTATGTCACATTTATGTGAAAGGTTAAACAGAAACAAATGGTTGATTTGGCCCCGCCGCTGAAGCTTGGCAGGGGACAGACTCTATTTCGCCGAGGGGGGATCCCAGGATAGAGGTGACCACGGTGGAAAAGGGGGGTACCGCTGTGTGTGCTGCTTTAGTGCTGATTTAAGAGCCGCGTTAGAAAGAAAAAAAGGCACTGTTGTGGTTTAGTTGCAGACAGACTGAGTGAAAAAAAGTTTGTTTCTACATAAAGTTAGACACTACTGTCTCGCCTCTCGGAGTTTGCACCCACGTTAACCTCGACTGCTGCTGACAATTTCGATTTAGTGACTTTTCACACCGCCATAGCGACGCTTTCTCTAAAATAGAAAACAATGCGACACTTAAGCATGAGCTGACAAACTGGTAAGTGAGAAGTTTATGTGCTAAATAAGAGCTCTTTGGTTGTCTAATCTAAAGAATTCTGATGGTTTTCAACACCATGTGGCTCTTTTCATTACAAGCAAATGCAAATATATCCATTTATGCTAATAGTCCACTTGATTAAATTGCTCATTTTGAAGCATTCACTACTTTCCTCCAGGCACTTGGGAGTTTGATGAGAAGATTTCTACCACTCTCATATCTGTCCGTTAAGGATGAAGCTACAGCAAAGAGTGTAGAAGCAATATAGAGGCAAAACTTTTTTGACAATGGCCACTATAGGGTGCCGCGGTAGCGCTGCCGCCATTTTGGACTGAAAACGCCAATGAGTCCATAGCCGTGAATGTATAAAGAGACATCTGTAAATCAACGGATAAGTACGAACACTTAAATAGCCCTCGTTTAAATCGTTATGTCCTAAAAGTTGTAAAATGAAGTAATAGCCCAATCCAGAGTTATTTTCCTCAACATAATGAACGTGCATCAGACCCACGGGACCGCCCTGCACGCTCATATGACATATCCGGTTCCTGCTAGCTGTATGCGGCTGTAATAATGGATATATTGGCTGTAATTCATCACTTTTATTATCTTATAATACACACTGGGGCTGTTTGCTGTAAGCCTGTACCGTGGTGGATGTATTAACGTCTCTGTTCCCAAACAACCGGCTATCGGCCAGTAGCTAGTAGTGCTAGTAGCATGACATCAACAGAGTTTAATGTCTCCCCTTTACAAACATGCCCACTTTATGATAATCACATGCAGTTTTGGGGAAGTCATAGTCAAGTCAGCACAATATTTGTCATTTTTTTTGTGTTGTTAATTAATTTCCCATAATAAGTATATACATACATTTGCATAAAGCAGCATATTTGCCCACTCCCATATAGAGTATTAAATACTTGACAAATCACCCTTTAAGGTACATTTTGAACATATAAAAAAAATGTGTGATTATTTTGCAATTAACTACGGACAATCATGCGATTAATCACAATTAAATATTTTAATCGATTGACAGCCATGAAACTACCAACAGTATATAAAATACTTACTAATATAAAGCACAACAGTAAAATGATACTTACACACAGATGTATCAGTAATAAAAATCCAATAATATAATCACTATAATTATTATTACTACCTCTAATAATAACTATTATTATTACATCAATAATGCAGCTGCTACTACTTCAACCACTGCTTCTGCTACTGAGGCTAACGCTGCAAATACTGGGTCTACTACAACCACAGCTGTCATTTGAATTGTAAATGATATCATACATTAATTAAAGCAGGACTATCAGATACAGCTGTAACCATGGTTTTAAATCTACTAATACAATACCCCGCCGGAGTAAGGCGGTCTGACTGTGCTAAAAGTGATTGATTTCTGAGTAAGACTTGTGCTCAAGGAATTGCAATAATCAAATCAGCCCTGTAGTTAAACTTTTCGCCTCCGCAAGAATCCAGGAACACGCTGGCATTTCCTGCGTGCTGGCTCATTCCTTTACCCTTTTCATTTAGACTCACTTTTCCTGCAGCTCCAGCCAGATTAGATGTCCTGATACACTGACTCAAAATGTTGTTATTGACGTCTTTGATGAGTTAATTGCACATTTGCATAAAAGGTCAGGGCAACGGCGGACGTGAATCACAAAAGTGTACAGTAGGGGGTCCGTTCCCCCCCGCCCCCATCCCTTCCCACGACGCACACCTCACCTCCTCAGCCTGCGTGCTGGAGTTTATTTTCACATGTCGCGTCATCAGAAATGGCAGATCGTTCCATTAATAGATGTTGAGTGCGTCCAGTTTGGCAGACCGTTAAAGGTGGCGCACACGAAAAAAAAGCTCATGTTAAAACAGCTATGCAAAACCAGTGTTGTTAGCGTAGCATAACAACAAGTGCCGTGTCATATATAGTCTGTCAAAAACCTTAGTTATAGCACTGTGTTTACTGTTACAGAATAAAAAGAATTGACCCAACTGAGCTCCTCACAGTGTGGGCCGGTGTAAAATTGGGTTAGGACGGTCTTCAGGGCCCGGAGAGAGTTTTTTGGGGGACTTCAGAGCAAGAATGTAATAAGAATAACAGCTCACCACCCACAGCTAGCCAAAGGGGGGAAACACAGAAACCATACCTGTGAAGAGGAAAAAGGAAAAAAAAAAACAGAAAGAGGGAAGAGAGCTCGCTGCATGTTGGAGACACGCAGGGAAACGCAACAAAATCTGAAGTACGGGGGCAAGGATGCAGAAACAGCATTGACTCAAACGGGAGTGACAAATCATTAAACCCGAGCGGTGCGTTTGCTCTGCGAGAAACACGATCAACAATTCAGAGGAAGTTCATTAATTTCCTACAGAGCCGAGGGACCGGGGGAAAAACGGCAGTCGACGTCAACAAGCCCGTCAACCGAGAAGTTTGCCTCAGCTGAACTTTTCACTGCGATCGACTGTCAGATTCTGAACAATAATTCAGCCTCGATGCTGGATGAGATTAACAGCCACTCAGATCTCGCCAACTTATTTGGAGACTAAAGGACAGCACGTCTTGCTGTTCATTATAACTCTCTCTTTAGTATAGTATGATTACTGGTGATATTAAAAGACACGTTCAATCATCTGTTTATTACAAATCAAAGCCATTTTGTGTATGTTTTAGAACAACATATCCTCATATGTCGGTTTGTATGATATCTTACGGAAAGTTATTCCTCAGTCACTCATATTTTCGTTCTCCTGTGACGCACGTCTGCTCGCTACATGCATACAGTCTTTTCAAAATAAAGTTCTGTCTTCACAGGAAACAGCTCAGTTAGGTTTAGGCAACAAAACTACTTAGTTAGGTTTAAGAAAAGATCAGGGTTTGGGTTAAAATAACTACAGAAGTGGCGTTACTTCAGTAAGGAAGTTGTGTGACAAGTCAACGTTGGCTTCTGGTTTCACACGGGACATGAACACCAGTCTCCTGGGTGAAAGTCTGGAAAGTCTAATCCATCCCTCCTCTCTACTGTCTGTCACTCTTTATACTGCATAAACGCCCCCAGTGTGTAAAGGCCTTAACACTGAATGAAAACATAACCGTGTTTAAAGGAAATGGAGCACCTTTAATTTGGCTCAAACTGCCATTAAACCAACTGCACAGATGTTAGCTGTAGTGAATTATGTGTTTTATGTCCTAAAGTACTGCTGTCCAGCACAACTGAGACTACACGGAGGATGGTACACCAGTACATCAAACTCTTTTAAATACAGCCTCGCATTCACCTCCACCAGCTCTCTCCCTGTCTCTGAGTTATATTCACTCATATTAAAGGCAATCAATGAAATTAAGTAGAGTGCTTCTCGTTTTGGTACTTTCTCTCTTGGCATGCATATTAAAAGGCACTTTTTAATAAAGTAGCTGACGCTAATATCAGCGTTAATCAGTCTATAATCAGTGAAGAGTCCATACACTCCGAGATGAGCCGTTCACCAGAGCTGCCAACATCCTACTGATAGAACCAGTAAAAGAAACACACAGAGACCCAACACCGTCACGACAGTCGTGCAATGGCAGAGTTGGTCATGTGATGAGAATATAGCATTATATCCATTAAATTTAGGTTTGATTACCTAACACGACAAACGCTGACCTGTCGTGAGGGATCCATATTTGTTTGCTTTTTCAGGAAAGGCAAGGAAAATGCATTTATATTGCACAATTCATACACAATGCAGCATCAAAGTGTTTTTTATCAGTTCAAAATGTACCTTAAAGGGAGATTTGTCAAGTATTTAATCCTCTTATCAACATGGGAGTGGGCAAATATGCTGCTTTATGCAAATGTATGTATATTTATTATTGGAAATCAATTAACAACACAAAACAATGACAAATATTGTCCAGAAACCCTCACAGGTACTACATTTAGCATTAAAAATATGCTCAAATCATTACATGGCAATCTGCAGCCCAACAGGCAACAACAGCTGTCAGTGTGTCAGTGTGCTGACTTGACTATGACTTACCCCAAACTGCATTTGATTATTATAAAGTTGGCATGTCTGTAAAGGGGAGACTCGTGGGTACCCATAGAACCCATTTTCATTCACATTTCTTGAGGTCAGAGGTCAAGGGACCCCCTTGAAAATGGCCATGGTAGTTTTTCCTTGCCAAAATTTAGCGCAAGTTTGAAGTGTTATTTAGCCTCCTTTGAATAAGCTAGTATGACATGGTTGGTACCAATGAATTCCTTAGGTTTTCTAGTCTTATATGTTACCAGTATCTTCGCTCTGGTTTTAAAACTGAGCCCACTAAAGCCTAAAAATCGCAAGTTGCGTTAAAACGTTAACTTTAACAGCCCTGATTTAAACTTTAAAAAAGGTGCCATGTATGATATTCTGAAGCTTCCATTAAAATCAGAGTTTCCCGGTTGTAATCATGGCTTGGATGATGACGTGATGCTATTAAAACTGGCAACAACAGTGACTGGGATATGCCATAAACAATCATTATTCTGCAGCCATGCCTCCAGGTCAGTGCAGAATTGTTAAATCGTTTTTCCCAGTTCCCGCATCAAAAACTCTGCTGATTACATTTACATTACAAATATTCATAGAAAGATATTAACGAGAGAGAATAACTTTGTGCCCTCTTGATTTTTATTTGCATATTTATGCGAACTGACAAGGAACACATTTGAGATTTATTCCTCCGGGGGCAATTGTAATGTAATGTATCAACAGTTATATAATCTCACTAATATAAACCTTCCACGGTATGTGAGCAGGAATCATTGTAGTTAAAAGGTGACTCGTGTTATGAGTATACTGTAATCTCCTGGTAATCATATACTGATGAATCATCACTTGAGTTCACAGCGTGCAGTTCATACTAATTAGTGTGTACTGTAGAGATGGTTGATACCCAGCTGTAAACATCAGGCAAGGCTGAGACACTAGGAGGCAGAAACTAGAAGAAAAGACTATTCACAATTCAATCTGCTGGCCAAGAACTTGAGGGAGTTGCAATTTAACCCTGACATGATCAAATAGATGTTGGGCCGTCTCGCTGACAGACCACAATTAAACTGAGACCAGAGTTAGAGTAGCACAGAGTCTCTGCAGGGAACTCTCTCTTTGTCTCCTCTTCTCTTTCCTCTGTATAGCTTCACCTGCAACAGTGAAGTGAACCACATGCAGAAAGGATCCGATGACACGGCAACGGCGAGGTGCTTTAGCAGAGGGAATAACTTTCAGCATTATTCCTCAAAGTTTTTCTTGTAAGGGAATCAGGGATACACTAATTATGGATATAAACAACGATTAATGGCAAATACATACACCTTTTATTAGAAAATAATAAGAAGTGCAACTGCAGGACCTGCTGATTCAGTTCTCAAGATACAAGGCAATATTTAACAAAGTATATAATAAACCAACTTCTATTCAAGTTAAATGAACAGACGTTTAACCTGTTGCTTCTGTCCTCATTTTCAATATAAACGGTAGAGCAATAATACTATTATCACTATAGCGATAATAGTGATCAACCGCTGATCAAACAGCAATCATTCCTGTACAAACGCTATTTAAATAATCTGCTTATAGTACCCAAGTAGTCCACCTACAGTGTTCATTTGGGGTCTTTTCATACATGAAAACATAAAGAAAAACATTTTAAAACTATGTTAGACTAACGTTAGTTGAATTTCTGTTTTGTTTTTTACTTTACTCCAGTGATAATTGCCTCGCACTGCAATTGAATGTACATTCTGCAGTTTTACACAGTGGAAGCAAGCACTCCATTACCCAGAAATCATGCGTTCACAAACCAGGCAGTGATGTTTTAGGATAGCTGAGGGGTAAGAGAAAATATTAAATATTGTCTGTATATTGCTCTCAGGTTTGAATGGTTGCTTCTTATATGATGAGTATTTTAAATATGATGAGTATTATTCTTGTACATGTGTGATGGGATGACCTGTAAAAGAGTTGGAAAGGTTGTGGGACTGTGTACTCTTGACTGTGACTAAAGTTCTTCTTTGGAAACAGACTTCTGAGGACTACTTTCTCCACTAAGTGTGGGGACTGCTTTCTGTCCTTCAGACTTTATCAGAAGGACAGAAAGCAGAGGGGAGCCCAGGGTGGGGGGGCCGGTACACGTCTCCTGCTGTGATCTGAAAAGTTTCGCAGCAATCCACAATCACAGAAACACATTTCAATGTTCAAGGTAGACCTCCGGGATACAATATACAATACACCAGAGTTTACCCATTGTTTTATCCTCCTACATATACATTTATAGTACAACCGGTGGATGTTATTGAAGGGCATTTATATGACAGCGTTAGTCGAGACGTCGTATTAGGGCCACTGTAGGTTAACAAATATATATATATATTTCAAGGGTTGAGGGAGGGGGACAATATTCTGAGAACAAACTCCGGGATATTCTCCAAAATATCTTTAATAAATAATTTTGAGTCTGATGGTGTTACGTCACTTTGGCCGCGTGGACACTCGCGACCCTCGCGTATGCATGGATGGATGGATGCGTGGATGGATGGATGGATGTCCGCTACAATATAGTGTTAATACATTTTGCACTCGTGATGAGGTTGATCCAATCTTGCAAAGTGAAGCGATGTGGTTCCTTAACAAAAAAAAACCTCTGTTTGTCGTCACCACGGTTTTGCACTCCACTATTTTTCCATGATTTGTTTTTCGTAAATTTACGACTTTCATCTCAGAGAATGTAAAGAGTTTTTTTCTCGTGAATGTACGACTTTATAATCTCGCAAATATGTGAGATTTCTCGTAAATTTGCAACCTTAATCTTGGAAATTGGATTTTTTTTTCTCAGAATATAAACCCTCTGCCCCGCCTCCGTAATTATTATTATTTAGCTGTGTGACGCCTCACTGTTTTGAGTGATGCTCGTTCATGTCTATGTAGAGCGAGCACAAGTGTGAGCAACAGGATGCTGACTTTCGTTGACTTAACGGCCACAGGTGTCTCTGTTAACGAGCAATTTCTTATTCTTCCATAGAGCCCCTTTAACATTAATAGACAGCAGAGAAATAAAAATAAATTGCTGCTAAAAATAAGCAGCAGAGGCCGTGACACAGCTCAAGGAAGCAATTAAGATATTTTAAAAACCTTAGCTTCCGATTGTCACTATTTGCGTCAAAAATCACACTCATTCTCTGAGTCATAACTCAATTAAATCCACACATACAGACTTGATACACATATCGTTAGCTTCAGTGTGACTCATTATCTCTGAATACACGCCCATAAATTGCTTATCAGACGCTCTTTGAGAATCATCACATTTTAAAGTTTCCTTCAGTATCAACATAATGCAGTGAGAGTTGGCTGCACATCTATGGAATCACAGCAAATGGGAAATACTATATAGCCAATTCAGCATACTTTTAATGGCACCAATATGCCCAAATGGGGGGTGTAGTTGTCAGACTTTGAAAACTTCTGATCAATACAATGTAACAGATAAGATGCAGTTTGTTTATTATAGAATGTGTTGTTTCTGTATTGTAGTGTTTTAACAATTACATTTTTTAAAGTTGAATAAATGTTAAAAAGCTGAAACAAGGCTTTGGTGTTCAAATTTCAAGTTCAAAGACTTTATCTGCCTTTGAAAATCCATACAGATCAGAATAAAGTTGCCTTGAATTTTAAAATCTAAGGACATTAGAATCTACAAAGGCTCCCGGGTGAACCATTAAACCCAACAAAACACAATATATCAAAGACTGGTGTTTTATAACGTATGCAACAGCACTTTTTTTTTCCTCCCCTTTGACTTGTCGCGGTTCATTGTGATATGCTGAGCTGCGTTTATGTGAGGTGGGTAGTAACGAGAATACTGTTCGAGCAAGAAGTTTCTCCAAACAAAAGCCTCGGAGGAATTCTCCTTGTGTCCTTGAGAGGCATCACGGAGTGTGACTCGAGGACTTTTTATTCCTCCTCCGCTCCCTCATTTCATCCCTCCTCCTCCTCCTCCTCCTCCCCTCCATGCCTCTCTCTCTTTCTCCCTCCCATCTTCTCTCCGTCTCCCACCATCTCTCGGCCGCCGGAGGGGGGTCTCTCCACGCTCTGATTGGTTTTATTGGCAGCGGTTCAGTCGAGGAGGATGCCGGCGTGGCTCTCGATGTCGTGCTTGATGAAGATGGATCAGCACATAATATTAGGCAAAGCAGTTTTCTTTTCTATCTCATTAAAAAGACAACATTCGATGAGAATAGGAACATCGTCCGGACTCGGAGAGATTCATGTTGGGTTATTCATCTCCTAACCGTGTTTTATATGAAGGCTTGTAGTCGGGCGGCGTGCTTTTAAGAAAGCGCAGCAGTCACGCCTGTCATGCCACTACTGCCGCCTTAAATTAATTTCCGTGTATATATTTTATTAAAAGGGACACTTTTACATGCGGCACGCATTCACGTGTCTCCTTTTCTGGCGTCAGCAAGTGAAGCAGAGCAATATCTGTCATGATGAATAAACAAGCCTTTACAGCGCTACAGAAAATGGTTTGCATGCCATATAATGTGACAGAGAAACTGTCAGACTTAAGAAATATGGAAAGACATTTTGCATTTTGTCCATAGCTTAGAGGAATTAAATGAAATCTCTGCTTTGCTCTGTCTACTACTAATATTTATATTGAAGTCAATAAGGAAATTAAATGCATTTATTATAACCTCTATATGTACGGAAGTTACTTAAAGGTGCGGTGTGTAAGATCTAGGGGTATCTAGCAGTGAGGTTGCAGATTGCAACCAACTGAAGCCTCTCCCGTGTGCTAAGCATGTAAGAGAACTACGGTGGCCAACACAAAGACACCAATGGCGGCGACGGCAGCGAGTAACGTTATCGACTCCTGCCCAAGTAGGAAAAGTTAACAGGCCGATTAAAATGACTGACTGAAAATGACTCATTGCACGTCACCAGAGGCTTCCAAAAGCGGCTAGCTTGACAGCTGTGAGTACTAACAATATTTATGTTCATTGTTTACATTCATAATGATAATTGTGGGAGTGGCTTTAGAGGGAGGCCTGAAGGGACAGACTGTCAGTGTTGCTGACTAGATTTAGAGATTTTTGAAGCTAGTGCTGCTAGCTACTTCCATTGGAAAAGAGTTGGCAACACTAGGCTTTTCGTTTATATAACTTTTCAAATCTAGTCAACTTCTGCTAGTTTCTCAGCATTACCGACCTGACCTTTAAGTTTACGTAAGTTAAGTGACGTAGTGCACTTAACGTAACTTACTTAACTATGTAACAAAGTTACTTATTTGAACCCAAACCACGATCTTTTTCCTAACTCTAAGTAGTATTGTTGCCTAAAACCTAACCAAGTTTTTCCTGTGAATATGAAAGTTTATTTTGAAAAGACAGCATATGCATGCAACAAGCAAAAACTGACAAATGCAAAACTGACACTGGGGGAGGCTGGAGCTCAGTGGTGTTATCCTTTAACCGCAAGGTTGGCGGTTCGACCCCGGTTCCTACTGTCTGCATATCAAAGTGTCCTTGAGCGAGACACTAAACCCCAAGTTGCTTCCTGGGTGCTTCATAGCAGCCCGCTGCTCCTAGATGCTTGGGATGGGTTAAATGCAGAGGTCAAATTTTGTGTATGTATGTACCTGTACGTATATAACAAATTAAATAAAGTTTAAGTTTAGAGGGGTGCGTAGAGCGTCATAGTTTGAAGCATAGGGCCGCTGACCAATCTGTCGTATTTGATGAGTTTGGAGTGAGAATGTGTTAAAAATGTATATCTTTTTTTATTTACAGATAAAACGAAAAGTGAGTAATATCAATTTTAGCTTTAGCTAAGGCTATCTCACCAGGTAACTCTTGCTTTAGGTGTTTAGCATCAGCCAGCCTGCCTTGTTGTGATGGCAGTTCATAATATTTTTTATGTGATAAAACAGACACCCAAAAGTCAGCTAACCCTCTTAACTCCATTTTGACCAAATATGTAACTCTGTCAAGCAGCATTGTGGTGAGTAATGTAACTCATCTTGTTCTTCTGTTGGGTTTGACTTGGACTCGACCCACTTTTGACTCGGTCTGCACAAGATCGGACCTGTCTGACTTGAACTGACATTTGACTAGGTAAAGAAGGAAAGAAAGAAAAAGAAAAGAAGAGGCAGGTGAGAGACAAATAGCATGACATTTTAGCTATCTGCGAGATGTGGCCAAAGCGGCAGACGGAAGCAGCGTGGAAGCCAAAGCAAGGCAGCGAGGGTGTCTGGCATTTGATGACAGAGTGGGAGGGGATTGGGGGGGGCCTGTCCTTTACAAGGTGTGGGACGAAGGTTCAAATTGTGTTACTGCGCTGCGATTGATGGAAAGACGTCCACCACCCACTAAGAGGCTGAGATGAAGAGAGAGAAAGAAGGGAGAGTTCACCACCCACAACAAATTGATGTTAGGCTGCGTAACATCACTCAAAATCCCCTGAAAGGAAGACAGGAAGTTGTCTGTTGTAATGTTGTGATTGCACACATCCTATATGCCTTGGAACAACATTCTCGTTAACAAGCGTTTGCACTACGACCTACGGTTTTTCTGCTTATTGACGCTTCGATTTAAGAGTTTCGAAATAGTCAACTCAAGCAGCTTTTATATCATCAAATTGCCTGAAAGGAGGAGGGGGAGAAAAAAAGCCTCCGGTTTTTCCTGTCAGTGGGTGATGCTGAGGCGCAGGCCGTCAATAAAGAGGCTGAGAACCAGCACGGAGAATAGCATCCACCACCCACTGAGGCTCCGCAGGAACGCAGCTATTCTAGTGCAACAATCAACAGCTATTTAAAGACCGTAGCGCACCAAGTGTGGGTTCAAGTCCTTGTGAAAGTAGACAGTAGAACACAACATTTGATTGTTGTTTGCTGCACAGGACAACAGGCATAAATAAAAAGGAGGAGAACGTGTGATCATTAGCCACAGATATACATGAAATCCTTCTTTTTCTGCCTTAAAACTATATTGTAAAGGAGGGTATTGATATACTGTTGGGAAGGAAAAGATTGCGTGTGGCTGTATCGAGCGAAATGCATGCGTGTTGGCTGATCATTAACATTAATTAAGACTAATCTCGTTCACAGCGAGTTGAAGTGCATCCGTGGCCATGGCAACCCACTCCCAAATGGTGAGCGGCGGCG
>CAKALG010027244.1:0-28846 GCA_916700815.1 Helicolenus hilgendorfi | reverse complement strand
AAGTCAGCACACTGACACACTGACAGCTGTTGTTGCCTGTTGGGCTGCAGTTTGCCATGTTATGATTTGAGCATATTTTTTATGCTAAATGCAGTACCTGTGAGGGTTTCTGGACAATATTAGTCATTGATTTGTGTTGTAAATCGATTTCCCATAATATATATACATATACATACATTTGCATAAAGCAGCACATTTGCCCACTCATGTTGATAAGAGTATCAAATACTTGACACATCTTTAAGGTACATTTTGAACAGATAATAAAATGGGCGATTAATTTGCGATCAATCAGGATTAAATATTTTAATTGATTGACAACCCAAATTGAAACCAAATTTCGCTCTCTGTATCCACATTTTATAAAATGAGGCGATGATTTGCTGTATATCTACATTCAGGAAAATGAAGAAAACAGAGTTTCAGAACTTGGTGATCTACAGTTAATCCAGAGTTAAAACCCAAAGTTTTCTCATGTCTTGGCAGCTGACATTCAAATCTTCTGGCTCATCTGACCCACTGTCTAGACAGGAGACAGCCCGACAGCTGAGAATAACTCCCTCTCTCCAAACTCATCATCCATCCATCCTCCTGTCTCAAGTGCGGATGCAGGGAGGGAAGAAAGAGTGCACCTATTTCTCCAACTTCATTACACTGGTGGATTGATGGTGTTTGGAAGGATATTTAGTGACTATTGTTTCCAACAAAGGGAAGAGATGAGGTGGTATTGGCAGGACAATGTGCTTTCAGCTGCATAATGCCAAAGAACATGGACAAATCCTCTCAAGCAGCATGTAAGAATATAACACTGTGACTGAGACAGAGAGGGGGAAGAGGGAGGAAGACGAGGCTAAATAATAGGTGTTCACCAAGAAAACATCTTTGTAGTGTGGAGATGAGCGGCGAGAGGGACTGAGAGTGAAGGGTGGGGAGAAAAAGAGGCTGTTTGAGAACGAATATCACCAACAGAGAAAGGAGCAGATTAAACAAATAGAACAGAGAGAAGAAGGTGAGTAACAAACTGAGGCAGAGTGGAAAATAGGCGGCACAAATGCAACGACTGAGACAGGAAGACGTGTGGGGAGAGCCGACGCCAAGTTGCCCAGTCAACACAAAAGAAGTCACAGCGATCGCGGGGCGTAATGTTGAACACACTGTTATGATGCATGAGCTCAGTGGCAGTAAGCGGTTCTAAAAACCAATGGCTGTGTAATGCTCGTTAATGTGGCCATTATGGTGTCTACGACGGTGCTTTGCACTCCAAGAGTGTTATTTAGAGCTAATGGGCATGGCCTGTGAGTGCTATTATGGAGTTAGCGTTCCCTGCAGCTTATCTCATGCTATACGGGGAGGGGCGGGGCGGGCATGACACATAAGCACCTGTCTGTCAAGTCAGGCGATGAACAGGAGCCGTTTACAAGGCCTGTGATGTCATGGACAGTTCAGATGTTGGACAGCACTCGCAGACAGGTCTCAACAGGTCAATGATAAAGAGATTACAGAGGTACTTAGCGTTTGCTGTAGTTCATTCTGAGATCATCACCTCGGGGAGCGTATAGTGGAGACTGGCGGTGGGTGCCAGTTGGATTCACCCCTGTGATGCCTTCAAAGTCAGCTACTTTACAGACGGCCTGCGAAAGTCTCTTTTTCCGTGACCAAAGCATTTTCATTCTCACTCTGCCTGGATGGACATCTTGAATTCTACTTTAAAGGATTAGTTCAACATTTTGGGGAAAATACGCTTGTTTGCTTCATTGCCAGGAGTTAGATGAGAAGATCGATTCCACGCTGTACGGTAAATATGAAGCCATTTGGCTCTGTGAAAGAATAACAAATGGTACGTTTCCACCGAGTAGTACAGCTCAGTTCGTTACACATTTGAACGGTTATTTTCGCGTATCCATTAGCATAAGCTGTGGATGGAACCAATAGAGCCACTCCATTCTTGGTACAACCTCGGTCGAGGCTCCAAGCGAGCTGAGTCGATACTAGAAGTTGGAGTTAAAACACTGCACACCACAGATTGGTCAGAGACAATCATCACTAGCGCGACACGGGACATCGTGCGCAAACCCGCCGTTTTTAAAAAGTCCAAGCGGCAGTCAATACCGACCAATTTTTAATTCACTCGAGCCAGATTTAAAAAAATTAAATATACCGCACTGCGCCGGAAACACAACGTGCGCTACACCTTACAATGGGTGTAGTGCAGATCCTCTGTTTGTTTGCCCGTTAAAATGATTCAGCGGAACACTCGCTCGTTGAAGATGATGCCAACGCAGTTTCACGTGCTGTCACTACGGCGATCAGCTGAGAATCAGGCCTATATTGAGGTGTTACTATCTGCAGTGGAAACACAGCACAGAGAAAAGGACCTGGTACCAAAAGTGAGTCATACCATGCAGTGAAAACACGGCTAAAATCCACCTACCAGCACCTCTAAAGCTCACTAATTAACATGTTATATCTAGTTTGTTACTTCGTACAAAAAAACAAAGTTTAAAAATGACATATTATATTTCTAGAGGGGATTACAGCGGTTACAGTCTGAATTGAATCCAATTGAAAATCTATAGAAAGAACTGAAGATCAGAGTTCATAGAAGACGCCCACGGAACCTTCAAGATTTGAAGACTGTTTGTGTGGAACAATGGGCCAGGAGAATATCACAAGAACTTCTGCCCATAGACAGGAAATAATGCTTTCAGAATCAAACATACATCTAGCTGTACGAATGATCATATTAACGTTAAAAAATGTTCATAGTGTGTGAGAAAAGAATTGTTTATAAAGTGCACGTTAGGTTATGTTTTATTGGTCAAAGGGCAATGCATACGACTAGTTTCTCCATACAGGAGACGTCTTGAAGCTGTCATTACCAACAAAGGCTTTTGTACAAAGTATTAAATAAATATCAGTAAGCGTGTTCAATACTTTTTCCATGTGTCATTTCACATTATTACACATAACTTAATTTCTGAACTTATTTATTTTGGTTTCTTTGTATGTATAGATTATTTGGGTTGTTACCGACACCTGGTGAAAATGTCATGTCAATAGCACCTTTGGAAATATATTTACTGAGAAAAATGGTGATGTGTTAAATACTTATTTTACCCACTG
Organism: Helicolenus hilgendorfi; assembly: GCA_916700815.1. NCBI lineage: Eukaryota > Metazoa > Chordata > Actinopteri > Perciformes > Sebastidae > Helicolenus > Helicolenus hilgendorfi. Next base: position 25,723 of record CAKALG010027244.1, on the reverse strand, counting down.
TATGTTTGAAACCACAACTTAAATAAAACGTGTTAATTAGTGAACTTTAGAGGTACTGGCACCCGTTTCCAGTTTTTATGATAAGCTATGCTAGCTTCATATTTACATTACAGTCTTAGATCTTCTGATCAAATCTAAAAATTTTGAACAATTCATTCATCAATTAACTGCCTCATTTCAGCAACACTGACTCACAAACACAAGCCGTTCATTATTGACACTGGCCGACTCTTGAAGAGCAGAACACACTTGAAAAGCATTATTAGCTCAGTTGCTTTTATAATGGTTGAGCTAAGTTGATATTGACGGCTTTCCGCTAAAAATGCTTAACAAGTAAATGTGAAAATGAATCATTGCCAAGTTCTCGAAATAGAAAGAGCACACATATTCTCCAGAATAAAAAATGTGCATAAGTAGCTCTCAGCCTACCTTCTCTAATTGCACCAGTCTCATTAAGAGTCTACATTAATATTCACAAAAGGTGCATATGCTAATTAAAAACAGGTTTACAGCAAAGGCATGCATTTCATCACAGTTACTATCGACTCATTACAATGGAATCTGCACTCAAAATGGCTCCCTTTAAAGTTCTCTCTCAAACTTTCAGAGTGGGATCATCTGAGGGCAAAACGTCTGCTTTGCTTAAGGTGCAGGTGATTAGGCAACACAAGGGACTGAGGCGATGTTATTCCCCAGCTCCTCGCCTCGTCTCTGGGGTTCTCTAAATACGTTCTGCGGAGGTTTGGTGCTACAAGGCTGCCTAGAGCTCTGTCTCTCCTCCTACTGATCACGTCAACCGAACGCACACCTGATGAATGTCACTCATCGTTATAACTTCTCATTTTCTGTTGGCTGGGTGAGCATTCATCCCAACACACAGCCTCTGTTCACTTCTCCCTGCAACGCCGCCTGAGTTGTCATTGTAATGTTTGTGACATCAAGTGGACAAAGTTGAAACTGCAGGGTCCCCTCATCCACATGTTTATTCTGTACACTTTGTATGAACACATAATTGGCGTAATGTTCAGACTCCTGTGACCAAATATGAAGCGAAGAAAGGAGGTTAGACGCGCTTCAACCATTTCATAAGGATTAGTAGGCCTGTCCGGTGCTCACAGAATAAGGCAATCTTGTAACAGGAGAGACTTCAGAGACCAGGTCCTAAAACACACTGGAGCACAAGGATTTAAGGCAATCAACTTTATTTAAAGACTAATGTTTCAACGCCAACTGAGTCTTCATCAAACCGATCTGAGACTCATATTGTCTTAAATCACCCAAGGGAAAAAAAGGTGCATTAAGGGAGGGTGAACAATCATACATTACATAATAATTAAAAGAGAGAAGTTCATATATAAATACTTATTGGTGACTTGTCATCAGTGACAACGTCCATGTACGTGTATCAAAAATTATTTAGTAAGAATTAGGGCTGTCAATCGATTAAAATAGTTAATCATGATTAATCACAAATTAATCACACATTTTTTTATCTGTTCAAAAAGTTCCTTAAAGGGAGATTTGGCAAGTATTTAATACTCTTATCAACATGAGTGGGAAAATATGCTGCTTTATGCAAATGTATGTATATATCTATTATTTGAAATCAACTAACAACACAAACAATGACAAATATTGTCCAGAAACCCTCACAGTTACTGCATTTAGCATAACAAATATGCTCAAATCATAACATGTCAAACTGCAGCCCAACAGGCAACAACAGCTGTCAGTGTGTCAGTGTGCTGTCTTGACTATGACTTGCCCCAAACTGCATGTGATTATCATAAAGTGGGCATGTCTGTAAAGGGGAGATTCGTGGGTACCCATAGAACCCATTTTCATTCACATATCTTTCGTTTCTTCGTTTCTTCACTCTAGCTTCAAAGCTGAGGTTTTAGCTGAGCCAGCTAAAACCTAATAACCACAAGTTGCGTTAAAGGAGTTAGTGGCGTTAAAACAAATGTAGCCCACTCTCCCACTGTAGACTGGAGCTCCTCAAGACGCAGTTGGTGTCGAAACGTTAAGTCTTTAAGTAAAGTTGATTGCCTTAAATCCGTGTGCTCCAGTGTGCTTTGGACCTGGTCTCTGAAGTTCTCTCCTGTTACCAAATATAAAGCCTCTGAGATTAATTACTATTAGACTATGCAATGCCTTGTTGTTGGTCAATTAACACTTTGAGAATGTGTGACATCCTCCTCATCCACAGGTATTTCAGTATTTAGCAAGTGCTTATTGACGCTTATTACACGGCTTTGTTGAATACTTGATTCTGATTGTCAATCATGGCATTCTGCTGTCTGTTCTTTCTTTATAGCAGACCGTTGCTATGTATAACAGACCGTTGCTATGGACGCAATTCTGACATCGGGACAATGGATGGTCATTTTTGTGTAAAATGATTGATTTCTTAAGTAGGTAGACGTGTAATAAGCGGGATAATGTACAGCTAGCAGGTCATTGTGAAATAAACCTCTTCAGTGCGATGAAGAAGACGGGCTGCATCGCCCGGTCTATATTTATTTCACTACAATGACAGATACAGAGATATATTATCTCTTACCTAAGACCAGTGCTTGAAGTGGAATAAAATAAGTGCCAGTATTCTCTTATTCACATGTTGGGGTGTGTATCCGCCGGTATCAGCAGTCTCTTGCCACTTATTCCTTATTTATTCCTTATTTCTTTAAGCATGTCATACTGTGTCAGTCATAATCAACTGTGGTTTTATTGCTATATAATTATACTTGTGCTATGCATCTTTTATAGTAGACCCATAATACCCCAATAATATCCCAAATGGAGCATTACAGTGTCAAGGTGGTGTGTTTAGTGTTAATAGTTAAAGTGCTTTCCTGTGTTATTTGTAGCCTATAGTCGGATATCATTAAGGTTTTAGCGGCTGTGTCGCAGTCAGGATGCTTATACATATTATGCAGCAGAATAAACAGACACATTCTGAATTTATACAGTGAATAAAAGATACTGGGAGATATTGGGCTTGGGGGTCCTTCCCCAAGAAAATTTGAAGGTTTTTGACTTAAAACTATGCAATTTAACATAATTTAGGACCATTATTATTACTAGTTAAATGATTATTTTATCATGTATATACACATATCACAGCCTTCTTCTGAACATTTAATTCTTCTGGAAGTGTTTGCCCTAAAAGAGCAGATTCAGAAAACTTTTGAATAATGTTTCATTAATTATATTTGTTCACAAATAAAAAAAAGTATGACAAAGAATTCACTAATTGTTTTACAACGTGCCATGCGTCGACTTATCCAGATAGTTTTTATGATCATTCGGATTATGAGGCGTGGTGCAAATACGCTGGAGCTGTGCTCGTTATGAATCCCCGTTATGAATCTCACAGGGAACCTGATATGGAGTGGGTAGGGAAGAGTACCGAAGCTTGTGAGAAGTTCCGGTGCGCAAGTAAAAGTCACGGTACGCCAAGGAGTAAAATGAATAAGTGCCGGTACTGCGTAACACACCCACTTTGAGCACCGACCCCTCTCATGCAAAAACTTTAAACGTGATAATTAGCATCTCTTTGTGTGGAAAAAATGTGGCTTGTACAAATATGGAAAAACAGGCTTAAATTAATCTGGTGTATCTCACATTATGTAAGGGATAATGTACAGCTAGCCGGTCATTGTTGTGAAAGAATCCCCGACAGGGCGATGCTGGTCTCTCATCGCCCTGTCGGGGATTCTTTCACAACAATGACCGGCTAGCTGTACATTATCCCGCATATTACACGGATACTTATTTAAGAAATCAATATTTTGACACAAAAACGGTCCGCCAGTGTCCGACATCAGAGCTGCGTCCATAGCAACAGTCTGTTATACATAGCAACGGACTGTTATAGAGAAATTACAGACCGCAGAACGCCATCATTGACCAATCAGAATCGAGTATTCAACACAGCCGTGTAATAAGTTAATGTTAGTATTTCCTCCATTAATATACATAATTTATTTTTACAACCCACTAAGGCAGGAAATGTGACATCAGATCAGCCAACTGCTATGTATAACAGACTGTTGCTATGGACTACTACCTTCCAACAAAGACATGGAAAATGTAATTCATGTGATGTAATCCAAAACGGCACCAACTATACAAGTTCAAAGGGACTTCCTTCACCTCTAATCCTTTCAAGTTATGTCCCATGATAAAGAATAATAGATGAGCCTAAAAAAAAACCTAATTCACAGACTACATATCCCATTGTTTGATGTAAGGCAGGGCATACTAATACAATATGTGCACTCAGGCGTCTGTCTGTTAGAGTGCTTATTAATACTTCACGAAGGCGCCGCCTGAGCTCGCTCTATGGAGCAACACAAACTGCAACAGGGAGTTTACTTTTACTTTGCATGTGCGCCTGTTGTGCGCATACAGACGCCTTTGTGTGTTTTATGTGTGTGTGTGTGTGTGTGTGTGTGTACATATATGCATTCCCCACTGTGCAGTAAGTGTCAGGCGTAAAAGCACAATAACAAGCAGTCCTGTGCCCTTGCTCCCAGGTCATTACTATTTAAAGGGAATATGATGTACTTTCACACACACACACACACACACACACACACCAACACACAAACAAAGAGTTGGGGATGGACCCAGAGGTATGGATACCCTCAGGCATTGTAACTGTTCCACTCAGTGATCCTGGAGTGCAGAAGCAGTTGGAGAGAGGCATCCATCTCTTTCTACAATGATTTACTAACACACTGTATCTCTGTTGCCAGGGCTCACACAGCCACGCCAGCACACCCAGGTATGCATGACGAGAAAACACAAATGGAAAGTGGAGTGGAAAAAACTGCCAGAAAAAAAGATACACGGGGAAGAGTTACACACTGCAGGAACAGACTGACAAAATGACATATTATAGAGCAGATATTACAGTAAACAACAGCAGGTTGATGTGTGCTGAAACTAGATTTCTCTTTCAGGTAATGAAACATAGTTTGTCTGTCGCAGAGTAAACACGCCAAACTAAATCCACTCATCTGCCGTTTCTATCAGGTTGCTGTGCTGTCTGTCTTTCTCCACCACCAACCACACTTTAAAGGGACAGTTTGGGTGTTTTGTAGTGTAATTTTAGGAGGTAGTTACCCATAGTAGGTGTATTATTTAGAGTAGATGACAGTTGGTGTGCCCCCTGTTTGGAGAAACAGACAGGAGTACCGACACCAGAGCAAAGCAATACAGTGCTGTGGATGGAGACGGCAGAAAAATGTATTTTAGCCACCTAAAAGAAAGACTCACCTAAAAAAAAATCTATGTTTTTATCTTGCCATCAGACTGCCCTTTCCATCTCCTTTCCGACGGGGAACTGAACTGAAAGTGAAACTTATCTATACTTTCTCTAAAGCCAGCAGGCTCAGATGACAAAAACAGTATAGATACGATTCACTTTCAGTTCAGTTCGCTGTCGGAAAATATTCAAAATATAGCATAAACGTAAAGGGATATACCTTTTTTTAGGTGTCTAAAATACGTTTTTCTGCCGTCGCCGTCCACAGCACTGTACTGCTTTGCTCCCATGTCAGTACTCCTGTCCATGTCTTCAAGCTCCGGGCAAACCAACCGTCATCTACTGTAGGTAACATACCTACTGTGGATAAGTACCTCATACAACCCCACTTCAAAACACCTGAACTATCCCTTTTAATGCATCTGTGGAAAGATTTAAAGTCCCTTTTTTTTCTGATACTCAAAAAACTCACATAAATGCAGAGCTGACATGTTGCTCTTCAAGTACCTTACTGTAATTTTGGGGTATTCATACTTAATTTTGGCATTATGTGCAGCTTTCTACTTTTACTCCACATTTCAGAGCTTGTACCTTTTGTAAAGGTTGCAGTCACTACTTTGCAGACAAAAAGCATAGGGTTTCATTTAACGTGACACATTGTTAAAGGTTAAAAGGACCAAGCCGTACATAAAGTGCTTCCATTCGGCTTTGCATGCATCAGCTACAACGCTAAATGCTCCTTACACGTTAATGCGTCGATAATTTGACACTATGAAAGGGGTCACTCCTCATAATGAGTACCTTTACATTTGAATGCTGGCCATCTAATAGAGTATTTTATACATTGTTGTACTGATAATGACATTTAGTAAAGAGTCTTTTTTTTAACTACTGCAGGCTGTTTCACGTTATGTGTTATGTTATGTGAGGATAGCTTTCTTTTTCGGACTTTGCACAAACATTCATTCCCTAGAGGTGCACACAAGCCCGGGCCGTAACCAACACATTCCTAACCAGCCGAGTGAGCTTAACTAAATTTGGCAGAAGCACCAATTGAGACAAAAACGGTTTATTTACCCTGAATGCTACTGCAGTAAACGGTGGACACACATTTTGTCTACACTCAGACAAGCTATTTTTGTCCTCCAAAATGTGTCTGCGAATGGGAAATCTATGAGACGCAGACAAACAAGTGGACCTAGTGCATTTCTCCTGTAGAGTGTTCTAAAAAACAGATTAACCTCTTGACGTTTATCTATTGGTAAATGGTCTATGGGCTGCATTTATATAGCGCCTTTCTAGTCTTCTGACCACTCAAAGCACTTTACACTATATACCAACATTTACCATTCACACACATCCATACATTGATGGCAGAGGCTGCCATAGGAGGTGCCAACCTGACCATCAGGATCTAATCTAAATGTTCATTCACATACCAATATCACAGCCTATGACAGTAAACTGAACATCTTTGAGTTGTGGAAAAAACAAGACATTTGAGGACGTCATCTTGGGCTTTGGGAAACACTGATCAACATTTTTCACCATTTCATAGACCAAACAACTAATCGATTAATCGAGAAAACAATCGACAATCGACAATGAAAATAATCGTTAGTTGCAGCCCTAGATTACAGCACTAACTCTTCATTCACACACAACACCCCTACCACTGATTCTAATAGAAAATAAAAACAAAAAGAAGTGTGTTTCATGATTTAAAATCACAGAAAAGAATATTGTGAGGAATGGAGCTCACTTGAAAAAGTTATTCTCACAGTAATGGCAGCCCGTAATGGAGCCTGCTGCCATTTACTCCTCTTTCACCCGGCATCAATAATGTAACTCCATTTACACTGTGTGGCTTTTTTCTACTGAGAGGGGTTTGTCTCTTTCCATCAGTGCTTAAGCCTAAAAGGTGAGAGTAGCATGCGTGGATGTGTAAGAGAGAGTTAGAAGAGGTGAGATATTTTGTAACTGTGAACTCAGAGGTCAAACATGACTCATGAGATAAGTGCTGCTGAGCACCGGATTTGGAAGTGAGAGGTGGTGAGACTCAGAGGTGAGATGTGAATAGGAAATTAGAAAACCTCATGACTAGTGTGATAGAGGAACTAAGCTGCTTGTGTGTAATATTATGAGGGAGAAAAGAGGAGAAGTGATTAAGGCCATCACAAAGAATTTATCACTGAATGAGTTTCAGTAATAATTGTCAAGTCTATTAGCCTCTCATCAGTGTCGTTCATTCCTCTCAGCAAAACTATACCAAGTCTTTAAGGAGAAGCGAACAAACAAAAGCAAAGCATCAGCCTATTCTGAGAGGTTAGAAAAGCTTCACATGATTCCTTATTTATCCCAAGTTTCATTACAAAGACAATCATCTTTGCTATGGTTGTCTGATTTTATCATTATCAAGCAATTGTTCCCATCTGGGAACTCATCAAAGAGGTTAAACAACAAATCTACTTTTGTATTGGGTAAAAACAGTGCTGAAATGATCCAGCAGTGAGCGACTGAGTCATTTGAATGGGAAAAGCACCGTCTACTGGCCACATGAGAGAACAGCAACACACTGGATGCAGGCGGTTATGGATAGTTGTGATTACTAAATATGCAAGGTGCTCGGACACTTAGAGAGAACATGCCTGCAGCACAGGAAGTCAGAAGTGATTCACGCTGAAATGCAAATGCATGCTGGTTTCATTTGAAAGGAATAAAATGACTAGTAAAACTAAGAGGCAAAAGTTAAAGTGTGCGGTTAAGAGTGCAAATGAAAAAGAAGAATGAATAATAGTTAATCAACCTAATTGTTGTGCATTGGGTCCAGGAGACACTGGGCTTTTTTTAACAACACAAAAAAACATATTTAATATTGTTTTATCAGCTTTGATACTTCATGACTTTTCCTAACTTTATGAGAATTTATTATAAACATAATTGCGGGTATATGTTATATATTGTATGTCTTAATGCAAATCTTAAGGCAACATATTTTTACAATTGGAAAATGTAAGAATCACTTTTGGCCTACAACTATGATAAAGGAAAATTGCTGGTTGCTGACCTCAATCTCAACATGCAAAATCTGTTGTCTGTCCCGCGTATTCGCCTTAAGACCCGTGGTGGTCGAGCTTTCGAAGTCGTAGCACCTAAACTCTGGAAAGCTCTGCCCGCACCTTTACGGTCTGCTGACTCTGTGTATTCTTTTAAAGGTCACTTAAAGACTCACCTGTTTAAGACAGGCGTTTGGGTAATTTGTATGCAACAGGCCTACACTTTCTGTATGTATTATGTATTGTGTTTTATTTGTTCATTTCTTAACCACGTGGCTCATCAGGTCACCTCATTTTATATGACCTCTTTCGTGTATGTTTGTTTAATGATGTTGTTAAGCACTTTGTGATGTATATCAGTTGAAAAGTGCTATATAAATACACTTTACTTACTCACTTAATTTTGATGATTGTTTACCAAATTCCTGGTGTACGAATTATTACTTAAATCAAATTTAGTAATTTACTTCTATGTATTTATTTGTAAAGCTGGGAAAGCAATGTTTAAGTCGAGTCTGATGTTGCCTTTCACGTAAAAAAATGATCCCAGTCACTTCCACATAGTGAGGCATACAGCTCATTAATTAAACACTGGTATTCGGATTGGTACTCGGTATCGGCCGATACCCAAAGCCCAGGTATCGTTATCGGTATCTAGACTGAAAAAATCAGATCTTTGCATCTCTATAAATAAGTCTATTTAGATTTCAGTTTGTTCATAAGAGGTCAAACAAGGAGTAAAACCTGTCTTGTGGTCAAATATAAGAACCTTTATTAAATGTGTACGTCGGAAAATTTTGTGGCAAAGAAGGGTCACCACTACATACCTTTGTATTCAGGGGTGACATATTGGGTTTAATAAGGAAGAAAAATTATACAAAAGACTCGAAATAATGGTTATTATTTTTACTCATATAGCAGAAAGGTCTGTGGGACCCCAAACACTGAAGAAGTAACACCAATGTCAACAAAACACAACATTAAATCATTACCCAAATACACAAAAATGAAAAATGAATGCTAAGTAGTTGTTGTTTTTTTACGGTTTCTCAAGTAAAATAACCTTTTCATTTTTATTTACCAAACTAAATAAGTTTAATTTCTTCTCGTTACCATATTGAGTCTGTCAATAGAAGAGAACAAACAAGCTAGGGCAGGGTGAGAGAGATGTCTATTTGTTTTGTTTATTTCCCTCTTGATAATTACCATATGATTCATTCGCTGCATTAGCATGATTATGTGCTGATACTATCATTGGAAATAAACAAACCAAAAAACTACAAATCTGATCAAGTTCCAAGTCTGAGAAAATACATCACCTCATCTTTCTCCACACATCTCATCAAAGTCTGTGTTTGTGTTGGTTTATTACCAGTCATTCAGCTCCGTGTGGGTGTGGGTTCAGTGTCCAACCCCCCGGCTGACCTTAACAGTTTGAATAACCCCGCGTGCTTCGAAGATTCACTGGCGTATGAGACGACTATGTGTTTTCCTCTGGTATGGGGCTAATACAGCGTGATAGGATCGAGTGGGCCGACACTGTGTGTGTGTGTTTGTGATCTCAGCGGAGCGTCTGTGGATGATAGGGGTCAGTGACACTGCTTGTTTCTTGCTGGGCATGAGCTCGCGGAGCGGACAGACGGGTGGAACAAAGGTCCATGAAAACGACCCGTAGCCTTCATCTGTCTATCATCGCTACACTCACACATACACAACACACACTGATACATACACTCGCTGTATATACTGTACGTGTGAGCAGAATTCCAATTCCAAAACGTCCTTCTTGCCAATGCTTGGGTTATCACCCAAATGTCATGTTCTTTAGTATTCTTTATTTAGATCCCCATTAGTTTTCATAAAGTGGTCGCTAGTCTTCAACAGGCCTAATAAAGGAAGCGATATACGAACAAATTATCTGTTCTATTATTTTTATTCTTATTTCATAACCACGATTTATTCTTATTTTGTTAGTATTAGGGCTGTAAAAGTTAGGGAATAATAACACATTAACGCAAATTGGTTTAAACGCCACACATTTTTCTAATGAATTAACACACATTGCGACTTTTAGGTTTTAGCGGGCTCAGTTTTAAAAAATGTTTTACATTGCACATGAAACTAGAAAACCTAAAGAATCCATTGCTACCAAACATTTCATAGTAGCTTGTCGCAAAAGAAAAAAATGCTCAAAAACTTGCGCACAATTTTGGCAAAGAAACCTGACATGGCCATTTTCAAAGGGGTCCCTTGACCTCTGACCTCAAGATATGTGAATGAAAATGGCTTCTATGAGTTCTCACGAGTCTCCCCTTTACAGACATGCCCACTTTATGATAATCACATGCAGTTTGGGGCAAGTCACAGTCAAGTCAGCACACTGACACACTGACAGCTGTTGTTGCCTGTTGTGCTTGAGTTTGCCATGTTATGATTTGAGCATATTTTGTATACTAAATGCAGTACCTGTGAGGGTTTCTGGACAATATTTGTCATATTTTTGTGTTGTTAATTGATTTCCAATAATAAATATATACATACATTTGCATAAAGCAGCATATTTGTCCAATGCCATGTTGATAAGAGTATTAAATACTTGACAAATCTCCCTTTAAGGTACAATTTGAAAGGATAAAAAATGATTAATTGACAGTCCTAGTTAGTACCCATTGATTTCTGAGATTCATCAATGTTTTCTTATTTTTGCTCTTACGAATGGTCAAGAGCACTCAAGATAAGAAAAAAAACGTCTTGTTTTCATAGTCCACATTTTGGAGGCGTTACCTTCGCTAATAATATACAATCAGCCACACGCCTTAAATTTAGGATCAAGTGGGGTTCATCATTCAGAACACCTGGTAAGAGCAGATTTCGAGCATTTGGTGCATCTGGAGTTGACTTCTCTTATTTTTTCTCTGAACAGAAAATTAAGAGAAATTAAAGAGAATGTTTCTGCATGAGACCTAGTATTGTTATATCCTGACATATAAAAACATCAGAAGAAAATACGGTCATCTGTCGTATACTCAAGTGGCCCGTCTAGATATGAAATGGAACGATGTCCCAAATAAAATCCGGCCTTTTAAACTGCAGTTTAAATTTCCAGTCTTGAGGCCGACAGCTGTCGTATATTTGCTTCTCCGTCTATACAGCACGGGGGAATAAGGAGACACTAGTGGCTGGGCTTCCATTACCTGCATTAGTGGCTTTAAGCTTTCATGTTACATGATCTCCTTAGGACATGATGAACCACAAACTGTTGGACTAGAAGGGCACATATGTACAGTTTTACTTCCATCCACTGAAAAACATACTATTTAAAATATATTAAAACAACTTTTAAATTAACTGTGACTTATTGGTATGATTATCATAAACAAAAGGAGACCACGGTGGACATTTAATCACGGTCTCAATTTGATTTTCTTAGCACATTTTATTGTTTCTGCCTTTTGATATTTGTTCATCTTCTCCTTGTCTCACCCCTTGTGAGTTTCTTTACTGTGTGGCTTTGCTAACAAGGACAGAAAGGCCAGATGTTATTTGCAGCTTTTCATGTTTTCAACCAAAGGTTTACCTCTGTTTGTGCTAGAAGAAGATTAGTGTCCTCCTGTTTTGTGCCATAAGAAAATCAATTTCCACACAGGAATCTAACCTGGCAGCAATTTGAAATAAAGTGCAACCTATTAATCTTTCCTGCAATGGACTCATTTATTTATGTCGTACTGAATCGGGTAATGATTTGTTTTAGGTGATATGATTCATGTAGCAAATTTAATGATCCAAGATGATTAAAAACATTTTTAGCCTCTTTGACCCTGTCGGACTCAGCGGTGCGTCGATCATTACAAAAACATGTTGTGCAGCCGAGCGATGTCCAAACATAATTTGGAATTCTAGTTGTGTTCGTTAAGGTTTCTAAAAGATACCAAACATGTCTGGAAAAAAAAGACCTTGCAAGAGATTTTTGGGGAAATGCGTATAAAATGATGCAAAAGACATCTTGATTATTTCTCTTTGATTTTAATCTATAAAAACACAACGTGTTTTTATAGAAACACAGTCAATATTTCCTGACTGTACGTGTCCTATAGCTTTAATGAAGGGCTGGAACAGAATACACAGTAGTGGAAATTTAACGTTACTATATACACACTATCCATGTCTATTTAACCTCTTCTGTTGATGCAAGGACATATTTTTTGTTTTAGATTTATCTAATGTATGAACTCAACGTGCATTTGGTGTTTAACTTTGGTGCCTTCTTGGCCATATCGCCATCGCAAAAGAGATTTTTTCTTAAAGGACCAGTGTGTAACATTTAGGAGGATCTATTGGCAGAAATGGAATATAATATTAACAAGTATGTTTCCTTTACAGTATAATCACATAAACTAAGAATCGTTGTGTTTTCGTTACCTTAGAATGAGTCGTTTATATTTACATAGGACGAATTCCCCTTCCACAGAGTCCTCCATGTTGCACCGCCATGTTTCTACAGTAGCCCAGAACGGGCAAACCAAACACTTTTAACTTTTCCTGCTTGGGCTGGAGTCGATAACTTTACTCGCTCCCGTCGCCGCCGCTCTCTCTCGCTTCACCACTCACTTCCCACATCTGCTTCAAATGACCCACGCTACTCTTACAACAACTGGCTTTAGAGCGGCCATTCGCGTTTTCGCGTCAGCCAAAAGCGCTTGACACACAGGAGAGGCTTCAGTTGGTTGCAATCTGCAACCTCACTAGATGCTAGATGCCACCAGATTCTACACACTGCACCTTTAAATTGATTTAATCTGGGTAAATAAAGGTGAAATAAAACAATAAAATACTTCTTAATGGTAAATTGAATTAAACAATTAAGGGCTCAAGAGCTGCAGTTGAAGCTGACCAGTATAACCAGACTTAAAAAAGACTGTTGGTCAATGAGCAGCTATACTAGAATCATTGTCATGTAGGTGATTTGCTCAAGGGAAAAGTTGTCCTTTAAAATGGGGCGGCTGTGGCTCAGAGGTTGAGTGGGTCGCTCCTCCAGTTTACATGTCGAAGTGTCCTTGAGCTAGATACCGAACCCCAAATTGCTCCCGAAGGCTGTGCCATCGGTGTGTGAATGAATATTTAGATTAGATAATGATGGGCAGGTTGACACTTTGCATGGCAGCCTCTGCGATCAGTGTATGAATGTGTGTGTGAATGGGTGAATGTCGACATGTAGTGTAAAGCGCTTTGAGTGGTCGGAAGACTAGAAAAGCGCTATATAAATAAAAGTTCATTAACCGTTTAAACCATTTTTCTTCACACATACAGTATATACATAATTTATATTTTTACAAGAAAGGAACACACAAATTGTCACCCTATAATTTAAATTGTGATGTCTTATTGTGTGGATAAATTTGCACCTTTGGGAAAACAAATCGAGTACGTCACCAGGATATATGAATACACACATTCTCTCTCACACACACAAACACACAGGGTTGTGTAGTTTTTTACCTTCCACACAGGAGGGTCTGGCTCTGGTGGTGCCGGCGACCTGCCCAGGGAAACAGGAACATTTGACGGTTTGAGAGCGCTCCTCAATCTTATTCTTATTACAGCAGCGATGGATGGCCACCACCTCGCATGTCCCCTGCTTCACCTGGTAGGAGACTGAGAGACAGAGAGAAAAGGGAGAGGTGAGGGGGGATTATTCGCTAGAAATTCATAAGACTTTTTAAAACGGCTTATTGTTGACGGTTTGTTGCTGCAAAAGTTTAAATTCAAATAAATTTGTGCTGCAAGTAACAATCAAATACACACCACGACAGCTTCTCTGAGGATTAAACAAATCTGCTGAATTATTTACTTTTGTATAAACTCCTCAATTTATTCCAGTCTCACACTCTTTGATTCATAAGTAAACACTCTTTAGTAATGCTTTGCTGTTATTCTCAGCACAGTGCCCTCATTAACTTAGACACAGAGGCGGCTCTGTTGTTGTCATCATGTGCAGGGGGAAAGAAATGTTGAAAAAATAATCATTTCTTTTGACTCCTTTAAGACATTACAAACCACTTGATCTAAGCAAAGAACAGACAGCCACATATTATGAGTCATGTGGAAGAGCAACCCACTGGTAGAATACACTTAAATCTCACTGTGTATGTTTTCATATGTATTAGGGCTGGCTGACGCAATAACCGTAATATTGCAATACGGCGCTATTGACAAGCCAACCGCAGGGGATGGCAAGCAGCCGCCGCATTCACGTTTTTTCTTTTTTTAATTCTTTACAAATGGGAGCAGCGCGTATTTACAATACCCTACAAACGGCAACAGCGTGATGAGGCGCTGAGCATCTATTCTGCTCTGAGTGCTGCACGTTTCTGGTCACAGAGAGTTGAAACATGTTCAACTTTGGGTAAAACGGTGCGCTTGACACTATCACTTTTCACCCAGCCGTCAAATCACAATGGAGGAGGGGCGGGACAAATACCACAAAGAACAACTAATTGCCAGAGCGATGAACCCACATAGACCGGCAGGTACGTCCTCTCTCCCTACGTTCTCCAGCCTTCCATTCATCCAGAGCAAATGCTCTCCTTGTGCCGACATTTTGGGCCCTATTTAAAAGATCTATAGTGCATGGTCTAAAGCGCATGGCGCAAGTGCATTTAGGGCGTGTCCAACTCCACATATGCTAGTTAAAGCTGAAGTAGGCGAGATTGGAGCAAATATGATTAAAAAAAGTTATTTTTATAAAACGGTCGCTATATTGTGACAGTAGTACATGAAACAGGTAACCTGAAAAAAATCATGTGCCTCTCCTCCGGCGCTCCTAACAGCATCTGCAAGATTTCACATACCAGAGTAAAATAGGCAGTCAGAGCTGATCTGAGGTCTGCTGTCTATGAGAGCCAGCTGTCATTCACTCGCAAACTCCGACCAAACAGTCAAACTAGGCAGCGCTGATCAAATATGAATCAATATTATGTTACATTAATGCCTATTTCTCTCCTCAAATGTTTTCAGAATCATCTTGTAGTGCACGGTTTAGCTGTAAAATGAGAAAGTTTATGACGCTGCTGGCATTGTGAAATCTGGTGAAGGAACGCCAAGTTCTGGTGGCATGACCAGCCAATAGTCAGCTCTCTCAATGAAATGACCTGTGATTGGTCAAAGTCTCCCGTCACGGACTAGATTTTTTAAAGCCTGAAAACAAACAGAGCCATGAGGAGGTGCAGAAGTCTAGTTTTCTCTCAGAACACTTGAATTACAATATGCTGAAAGATTATTATGGAATTTTTGCCCAATGATGCCAAAAATATACTGCCTAGTGCCACTTTTAAGTGGCGCATAATCTGGGTGCAATGTAAGGAACAAGGGGCAAAGGGGTCGTATTTAGTCTCTTAATTAATGATAGGTGTGTTTTGGGCGTAACAGGAATTAAACCAATCAGAGTGTCATCTCCCTTTCCCTTTAAAAGTCAGGTGCGTCTGCACATTGGCGCATTGCTATTTAAAAGGCAGATTCGGCAAATTGGAGAAGCGAGCCGTTTGTGGATCTGCCCGTGCGTGAAGTGAAAGTGCGCGAGCAGATGTATGTGGGCAATAATAACGTATATCGCGCTGTTGAGCCAGTCAACAGTCTGGTATGTACATATACTGTGTGTTTGGATATGTGGACAGTTGCTATTCACACATCTCACACATGTGTATGTGTTATTCTGTCCATTTGTGTGTGTGCGTGTGTGTGTGATCCTGAAAGCCATAATTTATATGAGGATAATTGCTTTTCACCTGACACCTCCAACACACAAACAGCGTCTAATCTCCCATGATTATCTTCACACTTCCCCGGGGACCTTGGGCTGGTTAATTATATCATTCTCTTGACAGTAATGGGACAGAAGGGCGCGCTTAACTTAAAGTACATTTTAACCCAAAGCTGTCTGTGTGTGATGTTACTGAACCAATAGGCTTTCTAGGGCAGGGACAGTTGTGTATGTATCCGTTTATATCTTATTACATCACGTGTGTTTGTGTCTGTTTTCATACAATACAACACCATGAGGATGCTTTGAGGGTAAAGTGTGAATAGGCTTATGTTAAATGTCCATGTTTAGCAGCGTGCGCTGTATAATGTCTATGCTAATGTTACATTTCACTCAGCACATTAAACCCATGAATAGGAAGAGGGCTTTTAGTGGCCCACCTGAAGGAAAACGCGCCGACCACAAATGTTGTGGGAAAACGTTTAGTAAATCTAATCTTTGCTTATGGCTTCTGAACAGATTCCAGCCGCCTTATCTTCCCTCTCAAAGCTTGTTGTGCACTCCTGAGAGTCTCTGGCACCGTTTCCCGAGCACAGCAAACCCTGCTGGCGACATTACTACCTATAAGCCTCTTTATGGCCCTGGAAAAACCTTGGTTATACTGTACCATAAGCACAGATTTCATTTATGTGCGTGACTTTACCCAGACTCCAAAACTTTTCATGCTCAGCTGAATGAGCTTTGCAGGCAGACACAAAAGTTAACACACACACGCACACACACACACACACACACACAGCGGCAAACACACAAACCTGGAGCGCACACACTCTGTCTAGGGTTCCATTTCTGCAGGCCATGGCCCCTCTCATCCTTTCTGATTTAAAGTTTGTTTGTTCTCTTCTCCAGAGAGCCCCATCAATGATCCCAGGCTCTCTGAGGGCGCCCCTCCGCTATCATCCCTCCACTTTCATTTCCCTCACTCCTCTGTCTCAGGCTCTCCTGAGGCTGGAGCAGCTGCCGGATTACCACACACACACATGCACACACACACACACACACACACACACACATATAGCCTTTATCTACTGATAAAAATCTACAATATAATAAAATTGAACCGAACTCAATGAGACAAGAACTATCAGCGCAGCCGTAATTATAACTGTAAAAATCACAACCAAAGCACAGAGCACAATGTAAAAAAAACAACCTTAAACTCTAATTCAAACACAATCAAATTGCCTTAATTTTAATCAGACTTCTGACCTCATTATTATTAATCTGTACTAGGGCTGTCAAAGTTAACATGATAATAACGCAAATCCGGTTTAACGCCACTAATTTTTTTAACACATTAATGCAAATTGTGATTTTTAGGTTGTAGCGGGCTCAGTTTTAAAGCTAGATTGAAGATACTGATATCATATGAACCCAGAAAACCAAAGGAATCCATTGGTACCAACCATGTCATACTTGCATGACAAGAAGGAGGCTAAAAAACGCTCCAAATTTACATTAAATTTTGGCGAGGAAAAACTGTCATGGGCAATTTGAAAGGGGTCCCTTGACCTCTGACCTCAAGATATGTGCATGAAAATGGGTTCTCTGGGTACCCACAAGTCTCGCCTTTACAGACATGCCCACTTTATGATAATCACATGCAGTTTTGGGGCAAACAACATGCAAGTACAAATGTGTTATTTTCGCCTATTCTAAAATTGTGTATTTGAATATTTCTGCATATACTGGGGTCCCTCAAACTTTATACACATGGTGTGACTTTATACTATGAATTTTCCTAGAATTTGATTTGAAAATATCACAATATATCGCGTTGCTTACAGTATTGATATACTGTATATTGGATCGTTACCCCTTTATCGTGATACGTACTGTACCGCCAGATTCTTGCCAATACACAGCCCATACTCATTATTATTAATCTCTACTGAAAATAAATTCCATTGTTAGTGCAGAGCGGCGACAGGTCCATCGGCTGCCCCCCCCCGTCTCAGAAATAGGCAGCTTGTTAGTGAAAAAGAAAGAGAGAGAGAGAGAGAGAGAGAGACAAAGAGAGAGAGAGAGAGAGAGAGTCATACAGGAGGAGGTGAAGTGGCGTCACAGGCAGCAGAGAGAAGAAAGAGCGGCTCGCCTCCTGCTGGCATAATGAGGTCAGAAGGTTCACAGGTCTCCTCTCTTTATTGCCTACATCAGACCGCGGTGGTTTCTATTTCAAAACTGTAAAGCTTTGAGATGTGTGTGAGCAGTTGAAGGTGGGAACAACCTGAACTTCATTTATGTTCCTTTTTTTGTGTCCAGCTCCGTATCCTAATTTAAATCTTAATGAAGTGAGTATGGCGTAAAGTCAGGCTGGTGTAATGTATATAAGGTTGACAGGGTGCGTTTTTTTTTTGCGGTTTACAGTCGCAGCTTAATGAAAAAAAAAAAAGAGCGCTCAAGGAGCTCTTCAAGCAAATATTCTAAAAGCCGTTCTTTCATGGCCAGTTCAAAAGGACACTCAAACAACTTGAGTGTGTTTCTTATGCTGCCTGTGTGGCCTTAATCAGGGACAATACGCTGCATGCACAGACACATTTTTGAGGATTCGTTGCCTTGTAACTTCCATTAACTGGAATGAAATATGAGTAAAATACGACAACGATGTGGCTCTTTTTGCAGTTGACAAATATTTCTGAAATGTCCTCATATCGTTTACATTCTTCTGACGTGAAGTGAAGAAATTATATGAGCCTGAAAAATTCAAGTAAACCATATCACGCAGATAAAAAGGCTGTAAAAGATGGTTAAAGTTGTTCTATCGTCCACTTTCCTGTGCGTGAGGCCAGATGCCTTTTCCAAGTGTGAGTGCAGACATGATCACTAACTAAAGCCCCAACAAATTATTAATTTCTTCAGATCTGCAAAAATAAGCTACTTTCAACATAAATAATCACATCATATCTCGAAGTATTGATGTAACAGTCTTGGGTAATTGCAGAGTTGGACCCAAACGCAGATGGATTGATGAGGAGGCAGCAGGAAAAGATCAATGATTTATTTTCAAAAATGGCTTACAACCAGCTAAGGGAAGGCAGATAACGGCAGACAAGTAGCATGAAGAAGTTGGCAGATAGCAGGTAAATCCAGAACACTAAGGCTTATTGAAAGAGGCTGGGACACGGTCTTGAGCTATGGGGTATGACACATGCGCAGTGTAACTGGAGCAGCGGTCGTGCGTTGCTATCGGCTCAATTTCGGCGAGTGCAGATCCGATTTTACTGCGCAGGTATTGTACTCCAAAAGATATGAGAGATCGTAAGATCATAATGCCAGGCACAACTCAGTTTAGTCTCCACAGAAAGTCCGAGGGCATCCGGACACAGAGCCAGACTGGGACAATTGATTTCTTTAACCTCAGAAAATGTAATATATTATAATTATATTAAGTCTGTTTAGTTTGTGGTTTTGCTCTCAGCTTCTGGATCAAGAGCAAAGTCAAACTATTTGAAAGTGAAAAACAGCTGTCGGTCCAGTGATGAGGTGGCAACATTTCTATGTGGTGTCACAGAAACGTGAGTGTGTGCAGTGATAAAAGCCTACGAATCTACGTTAGTGTTTTGTTATGTCAATTGCATCCTGACCTTCATTGTGTCTCCATCTTGCTTTAATTTAATGGACAGCTGCCCTTTTCTCTCATGCAGAAAAAAGTTTTATCATGCTGCACCAATTATAATGTGCTGGGAAATGATGATAAAAGTAGGCAGATACGTCAATATGTGCATCAATTTACTGTATGTCTACATGTTATGTTTGTGAGAGAAGTGTGGGTTTCGAAGTAGAAATGTAAATCTTTGAAGGAGCAGCATTGCTATGAATTATACCCTTGAGCAAACTATGTAAACAATCAATAGAGGTTAGAGACAAAATCTATCTAATGTGGGAGAAATAAACTCAAAAACACCGACTCTAGTTGTACAAGCGGTGTAAA
Source organism: Helicolenus hilgendorfi (assembly GCA_916700815.1). Lineage (NCBI taxonomy): Eukaryota > Metazoa > Chordata > Actinopteri > Perciformes > Sebastidae > Helicolenus > Helicolenus hilgendorfi. The sequence continues at coordinate 5,645 of CAKALG010027244.1, read as the reverse complement.
GCAACTTCTTGTCTTTATAGCAAACACTCCTCTAAGACTCTCATAATGTAATGTTAATTATTTTAGTGCACAGTAAACATATTTCCATGTATTGTTTGCGATGAATTACAGTACACCGATGTGGCTGGAGCATTTCATAATCAATTCAACAACACTAGGAGCCTAAAGCCACGACAGCAGCTATGTCAGTCTGTGTTAAAAGCCAAATCAATGGGCTACCTGCGGGTCTGAAAAGTAAAGCCAATGCTGAAGTGCCTTGAACTTGCATTCTGTCTAACAGCCAGCAGGGGGCGACTCCTCTGGTTACAAAAAGAAGTCTGATTGTATATAAGTCTATGAGTAAATGAGCTTCTCACTTGATTTATACTTGGTTTACCTCAGTAAACATTGTAAACATGAGTTTATGGTCTTGATCGCTAGCTTTCAAGTCTTCTTCAATACAGCATGATGTTCATTTAGTAAATTATGATCCCATTTAGAGTCAAATAGACCATAAAACAGGGACTGCTTTAGGGTGTGGCTACCTTGTTGTACTTAGCTCCACCCTCTCGTGTCACATCTGGCTGCAAAAAAACAAGATGGCAATGGCCAAAACCCAATATGGCGACGGCCAAAAACCAAGACGGCGCCGGCAAAAATGTTGAACTCAAGGTTTAAAAAATCAAAGTCATGGTGACTACCTCCATTTATATACAGTCTATGGTCTGTATGTAGGAACAGGCACAGCATGCTAACACTGACAATGCTAACATGCTGATGTTTAGCTGGACCAAAGTGGTAGGTCACCCAATGGACAAACCAACTGACAGATTGACGTTGCTATCTTTACAGTGTTCAAATTGCCGTACAAATTAGATTTGTGTGTTTCATTTAGAACAAACTGTTCATAAATGTTTCAGAGCAGCCATACTAACCTGCAAAAAAGAAAATGTCAACAGCTGTCATAGTAGGAAGGAATGTTTGATTTTATGCAGTGAAATATCGCTGAGAAGTGAGTTTTCAGAAAATGCTCCAGGTGTGAACAGCATAAAGTTGGGTCAATAGCTAACTGTGGCCAAAACCAAGAAGTCTGAATTGAAATAGTACTAAACCAGGACCCAAACATCAGAAAAGTGGTCTGGAGTGCAGACTGAAGTGCTGCAGCTTGACTGTGAGCACTCTCAGTTTTGTCTTCCCTCCACCAGCTCCCTGTTCAGAGAGCGCTCACCTCTCACAACTCATCTGCTTAGGATTCATGTGTGGAGCAGTCAGCCTCCAGTTATATACACACACAATAACAGTGTATCTAATGTCTCAATGTTGCCTTTAAACCATTCTGTTATGGCCATCTCAACGTAATGGAGCCCAGCACACGCTGAGATGAAAAGACTTCTCAAGCATGGCTAAATGCTTTTATTCCCGCAGCAGGCAAAAGGGGAGGTGGGGTGGGAGGTAAGGTGGTGGTGGTGGGGGGTGGCAACAGTAGCTGGGCAGCCAACAAACCGAGCTACCTTGAACTGATGGGTTAGCCAGGCGATTGATGTATTCTGACAGACACAGTGAAGCAGGAGCATCGTGCAATTTATCAAAAGGCTGTGTCTTTCCCCTGTCAATACCTGACAGGCATGTCCACGGCTATGAAAGACCAGATATCTAGAAAATCTGTCGGTGGCGGCAAAGTCAATGTGGAGGGGACATACTGTACGTCTCAAGAGAGCAAGATTACAACGATCAGTTGTGTGGAGCGAGGTGGGAAACCATGTCAAACATCTCCTAATATCCTTTCTACTACAAATCAGCATATGTGCATATTACACCTTTAATTTAAAAATTCCAACCCTTTTTCCTTTCTTTCTTCATTTGCCCTCTTTGACCTAGACTTCGCTCCATCTCCTCCTCACCCTGGTCCTACAAAGCCCATCAATCCTCCTGACATTATCAGTGTTTCAGAGGCCCACAGGCTTTATGCTAATCATCATAACGGTACGACTGAGTACTCCTGTGCAACAAATCTATCCCCAATAAAACCTGCCCACTAAGGAGACATCTTAAAAGCATCCTCAGATGAGGATGCACAGACGGTGGGAGGGAATGCTCAAATATAAACATGCATGGATGCACATGCACACAGTTGTGTCTACAAAAAGCTTGTATTTAAAGTGCACATGAGTACGACAGTAGCTTTTTCTGTGCAGAAAGAGACCAGTATGTTGTTCCAGTCCGTTCTCATTCCCAGGGCATCAAATACCGACGCTTTGTCACGGCCGTCCGCATTCAAAACCGTCCCACACAGCACCCTTTCGTGGCGGTAGGAGACGCACCGGGCTTTCAATTAACTACAATGTAAACCCATCCGCGGCAACAGTAAACGCTCAGAGAAAGTAATTTTAAGCCCAACCAAGATGTTTTTCCTAAACCTAACTAAGTGGTTTTGTTGCCTAGACATTAACACTCTTGGCTCTGTTTTCAGGCTTCAAAAAATCTAGCCTGTGACGGGAGACTTTGGCCAATCACAGGTCATTTCAGAGAGAGAGCGTTCCTATTGGCTGTTCATTCAACGGCGGCAGCTGTCAATCACTCGTGATCTCCGATCAAACGGTCAAACTAGGCAGCACTGATCAAATATGAATCAATATTCTGTTACTATAATGCCTATTTCTCGCCTCAAATATTTTCAGAAAGATCTTGTAGTGTACTGTTTAGCTGTAAAATTAGAAAGTTTGCTCTGGCTGGTGGGCGGTGGTTGGTATTTCCTCAACAGATCTCAACATGGCGGCCGCGCCACAAACTTTCTCATTTTACAGTTAAACAGCACTCTACCAGATGTTTCTGATAACATTTGAGGAAAGAAATAGACATTACAGTAACAGAATATTGGTTCATATTTGATCAGCGTTGCCTAGTTTGACCATTTGATCAGAGTTTGCGAGTGATTAACAGCTGCTCAGAGACGGCAGGCTCCAGCTCGGCTCTGATTGGTTGTTTTCCTCCAGTCTGTGAAATCTTGCAGATGCCATTAGGAGCATCGGAGGACACAGAGGCACATGATTTTTTTTTCAGATTACCTGTCTCATGCACTACTGTCAGGATATAGCAACCATTTTATAAAAATACATTTTTTTTAAAATCATATTTGCTCCATTTCTATCCACTGCAGCTTTAAACATGTGTTTACTGTGACCGAAAAGTGACACCAAGAGATTGTCAAGCATGTGTTTAGTGTGACGGAAAGAGGGACGCCGAGGGGTCTGACATACAGTATGTGACGAGTTGGGATGAGAACGTCTTGGTTGTTCCTCACATGAGCCAAAGAGAGCACAGGAGGGCCAACTAACTAACATTTCATGAATTCATGAAGACATGCATCTTTCTGGGGATTTAAGATCTCATTTATAATCTACAATCTACTAGAAATTGGTCCTAAAAGCTAAAAAAAAATGTGTTTGGTTTGCTACGCATGCTATGACAAGGTGTGGAAAAATACAATACTAGTTTTTCACACTTGTGCAAGCTTGTTGAATGAACCGCTGGTTTCGGATAATCAAATTTCAAGCATTCAAACAAGAAAAGAAAAAGAGCACAGGAGAAGATTTCACTGTCAAAACAAAGTTTGAATGTTGCTCAGAGTTGTAAGACCACTATTATATAAGAAACCACACATAAGGTTGGAGTGCATAATTGTTTGTGTTGCATTACCTTGAAAGCTCCTGGAATGCAATTTATTGTGTGACCTGCTGCTGCGTAATTGTAAAGAAATACAGTAAGAGGTTAAATGAATGGCATTAAAGATCTTATGGTGTGTTGTTTGTGAATAGGTTTCCTATTTTTCTACACATCCTTGTCATATTGGGGAGAGGGACAACTATGAAAATGGCAGGATGAGTAATGAATAGTTGATCATTTCTGTGTGCTGAATGTTTCAGAGTTAAGATATGGGCCTGGAGAGGGGAAAGCTCTTTCCTGTGAGATTCCTCAGAATGTGACATTTTAAGTTAAGTATTTATTTACATATATTTTTAAGCTGTATCCGGTACTTGCCAACTGCAGTTCAAGATGAAGCACAACTAGAATTGGCATGAACTAGTTTACCTGCCATGTGCTGAAAACAGAGACGTCACAGCTGTGAGCAGGAACACATTTTGGTGGCTCATTCTATATTTTATTCCCGTGAGAGTGCTGCCAGAAAATAAAAGGAACGCAGATGTTATTTTTTCCACATCTATTTAAAGTGACAGCTGTCAGTCATATTGTGTCTGCATGGTTAGTTGACATTCATTCCATCCAGTCCCATTATAGATTTGTTTTTTGACATGAGTTTCTGTAAAATGACAGATTGCCTCTGAGAATGACTAAGATGAAGAAATAAATACATATTTCTAGAGGAGCATTTTTTGACCTCTAGAGCCACCATGTGGCGGCAAATGGTACATCACCACAAAATGACACAAATGCCTCACTGACCTGCCGACAGAACATCAGTAAAAACACTTAAGTAGAAAATGTATCTAGCAGTCATAACGTACAGCCAATTATTTCTCAGCCTCAAACTGCTGTGTGTGTGTGCCACGTTGTATTCACAAGTCCTAAACTTCCACCAATTAGAGTAAACCCTCTAATATAAAGCACCAGTCGGTTTGGTAGCGAGTCATCTTGTTTCACAGCGAGAGGGAAATAAGAAGGGGGCGAGCACCCACGCTGACCTTCACAATACACGGGGCCTGCAATTAGTAGTGTCCCTGCCGTAAGCAGGCTGTCTCCTCCTCCGTCAAAAGGGAAACTAATACCATCACTCACTGCACGGACTGGATGCTGGTAGCATTTCTGTGGCACATAAAGGTCACCTTGCAAAACACGAGCAGTGAGAGCGCAGAGACCAAGAGATAATTAAGGAAATTGTCATAATTAAGTGTGAGGAAGGAGGAGGAGGAGGTGACTCGGGAGGTTGTCGCCAACAAGTCGAGGCGTAAGATGCTGTGACTCAGCACAACTGTCCCTGCAGCCGGCCCCAATGAAATATTAATAAGACTGTGTTGGTCATTTTTTGGTTCGGTGGAAGCCTGTCTCCATGACTTATGGAAATTAAGGCTAGAGAGTAGATTTAGCTTGTGGGCCTAAATTAAGTCAGCGTTGGCTATGGGTTTCTATCTTTTTTTCGATGGATTTCTCAGGGAATAAGTGAAGTGATGCTTTGGTTAAAGGGGGTACTGCAGAGCTATGCATATTAATGTAGGCGCTGACAATTAGGAGCCTGAGGATTAGAAGTCATGAGCCTATATGGCTTCTTCTATACACCCTATTTTATAGCAACCTTAAACCCCAAAGAATCAGACCGCTTGAGAACAAACATCCCTGAACTGCTGGATGTCTGCAACCACTCTGAAGAGATCAGATCACTCCCACACTGATCTATTTGTGTTGACAGCTGCTGACAGCTTAAGTGCCATTTGTATCTGAATGGGCTCGACCATTCAAACGGGGTTGTGTTTGCATCCAGAGCCCAAAACGAGGTCTGGTCTAGATTACATTATGTCATACTGAGGGACAGAGCAAACTGTCCCCCGCCCGGCTCCCTCCCCGTCCTCCAGGAGCGACGGGCTCAGGGAACATGTGTTGTACCTTTGCGGTGACAGTGTAATTAACCTCTTGTGGTGTTGGAAGGGGGGTTC
>CAKALG010027242.1:0-10396 GCA_916700815.1 Helicolenus hilgendorfi | reverse complement strand
AACAAGTCTGTCAGCAGGAGCAAACAAACACACACACTGTGAGGCTGAAAGGAGAGGAGAGGAGAGGAGAGGAGAGGAGAGGAGAGGAGAGGAGAGGAGAGGAGAGGAGAGCTAGCGGTTGTTTTCAAGAAATACACCAAATATGACTTTTGGTGCTATTTTTGCTTTTGTTTGACTTATTAAGTCACTTTTGCTTTATTCTGTATTTCCCTGCTGGTTTCACATATGTATGTTATTATACATGATTTTCCTATCATGTATGATACCATAATGTCGCCCTGAGTGACATTTAATCATTAATATATGTTCACGATTAACGTTATCGAGAACTGAACTAAAAGTAAGTACACCGGATCAGATGCGATGTCGATCCAACGCGGTGATGAACCTTTGACCCACAGCTCACAGTCATCACTCCTGTGTGGCAGCAGGCTGCAGGAAAGGTCAGGAAAGGTCAGAGTTTGACAGACACAGTTTAAACACTGTTTGGTCTCAGCTCATCCAGAGCCTGAGCCTTAGTGGACGTCCTCTTCTTGTCTCTTCCACCTTCTCACCCTGAGACCCGGAGAGCAGCACCGAGCCCGGCTCAGCTCAGCTCAGCGCATTCCTCCTTAACTTCATATCCGCTCTAAGTGCAGCTACTCGCTATCTAAGCAGAGCCCGAATGACTGGCCCTTTGTCATCCGCAGACAGAGCTAATTTAATTACAGGCCAGAGAGGGATGGAGGGAGGAGGAGAGGAGGAGAGGAGGGAAGGGAGGGAAGGGAGGGAGCGACTACTCACGGTCGACTCTCACCCGCCTGTCGATACCAGATATGAAATATTGACCGAGCAACGCAGACTTTATGAAAAATGTATGACGTCACGCGGCGAGTTAACCAGCGAGGCAGACAGGCGGACAAGTCGGGGCTCAGTGAGTGAATTAAGTAAGCGTGTGTGAGTGTGTGTGTGTGTGTGTGTGTGTGTGTGTGTGTGTGTGTGTGTGTGTCGGGGTGTGGCTCTGGTCTCCAGGGGAAGTAAAGCCCCACTGACCCACATACCCCTGCATGGATATTACATTATTCAGAGAGAGAGAGAGAGAGATAGACATAAGCAAACAGAACCCCTTATTCTCTTCACCTTCTGATGACCTCTCTTTCTGTCTAAACCAAACGACCATACTGGCAGTTGGGCTAAATTTGCATATATAATACATTTATGCAAACAATTATTTACACCATACCTTCAGTTTCTGTATTTCCTTCCTCACAGGCAGCCAACATTATGTCAAAATCAACTTAGAGATGTGCTAGAGACGGGTGATTCACCATTACTGAAAGAAAATGACCACCTTTATGTTTTTGTAACTGTTTAAAGGTGCTCCACACACGGGGGTTCTCAACCTTTTTCGTGTCATGGACCCCTAAATTGAGACACATTAGGTCGCGGACGCCCCTTTTGATAAGATTTTGCTTCAAGGACCTCCATCTGAAAAGATGTTGGTTGTTAGATTAGATATGATTAATATAATAATTCTATAAAGTTGGCAACTATAAAGGAATAATAGTCTTTCTTCTCCGAGGGTCTCCAGACCCTGGTTGAGAACCACTGCTCTATATGATATTCAGAGCATTAATATAAGCAACAAACAACTATTGTCTATGTAAAGATATAGAGGAGTAATGTCTACCTGAGCAGAGAATGAAGCCTCTCTCCAACCATGTCGAACGGACTATTTTCATTAGCGGAAGCAATAAAATAATTGTTTTTATCAACAAAATCATTTTTAAATCAATATTTTGAGTCAAATTTACAAATGTCTTTACTACATAGCCGTGTAATAAGTGGTGTAATAAGGGGGTGAAATGTACTTACACAGAATAGAAATAACAGGTAGGAACAATAATATCCATAATAAAATAAGAATACAATAATAAAAATGAAATGTCTATATACAAGTCAAGTGTTCTGGAAGTTGTAAACAATACAAATAGTGCAAAGAAATAAACACTGGATGGATATACATGGACTGGATGATTATGTTCAGTATGCACATGTGAAGATGTCCATATACTTTAGCTTCTAAAACCTAGATATCTGTGTTATTTTAGTCTTTGATAGTAAAATGAATATATTTAGGTGTTAAACTATGGGTCAAACCAAAAAGGTGATATGTCAACTTGGGCCTTGGGAAAGTTCAATTGGCGAGAAAACAATCAACAGACTAATAAACTATGAAACTAATCAGTAGTTGCAGCCCTAAACTTTAGAATACAACTTTGATTGAATGTTGGCTCCAAGAGTCAGAAATCAAATTACAAAATTATTAAAGATTCCCATAAAACATCCGAAAGCTACTCGTGTGTTCCTTATTTTTAACAAATAAAATTCCCTCTCAGTTGACGTGATTCACTTTCAAAAGATACAAAGCTCAGCCTAAACGAAATAACATCTGAGTCCAATATTTGCCAGAAACTGCTGCAATAAGCTGGAAGTAAATTTCATGGCGGTCCATTAGTGAAACATCCAGAGAGTCTGTCAGTGGAGTCGTGACGCCTGCACACCGTCTACAAACCGCTCTTTGTCAAACTGAAGCAGTTTTTGAAGCATTTTTGGATGCTTTTTCCGACTGGACGTCAGCAGATTCATGGCCTCAACCGTCAAGAGTGGAAAAATGCTGCTTCTCAACATTTCAATAAATAATTCAGCTTATCAGAAGAGGAAGAGAGCGCGGCGTTGACACACACACACACACACACACACACACACACACACACACATACATACAAACGCACACACGCAGACATAAGCAAACCGCCGCCGCTCGGGCTAAATAAACACACGGTGCAGAATTGTTTAGGCACACAAATTGGGAGGGAGGCAAATTGTATGCAAATAAATACTCCACTCGCTCTCTTACTCATATGCACACACGCAAGGACGCGCCGTATAGATGGGGCCTGTATACTGCAGTATCAGGTGGATCAGCAGGGGAGCATGCTGGGAAGGTTGATGAGGTCTCTGGGCGCTTTGATCTCTCTTATCACACAGATTGTGCTCAGCTCAGCACTGCTCTTGTTGCTACCGCTGCATTCCTCTGAGGCTGACGCACGCACACACACATTAATTAACACGCTCGCAAGAGCCTTCCTAACATTAGCTTTGTCCACTTTGCGTTGTTTGTTGCATTCCAGGAATCGTTAGGGCAGCCTATTGGCAAGAATCTGGCGATACAATACGTATCATTATACAGGGGTTACGATTCAATATGTTGCGATATATTGCATGACGATATATTTAAAAAAAATTGTATCTAATTTTAGGAAAACTAAAATTAGATTTGCCTATAAAGAACACACCATCATATGCATAAAGTTGGAATAAAAAAGTCAAAGTCGAATCACAGTCCCTGTAACATCCAACATCATAGCACTACTTTGTGAGGATGCATATCTTTGCAAGAAAGGTATTGACTGAGTTAATCTTTGCATGTATAATTAAAAATCTATAGTGTTTTTGAGAATCATTACAGTATCACAAAACATAATATTGCAGTACTCGATATTTTCTCACACGCCTAGGAATCATTATATGATGTTTTCTACTTTCCCTCCACCTGCCTCATTCCTTCATAGAGTTCTCCAGGGATGATGTAATACTGCTGGCCAACCAGGAAGTTAGCATCGCCCTGGTACCATCGACAAAAAGCCAACCGGATTTTTCCATTGAGTTTTGGATTATTGCAGAACATCATAGAATCGTTCTGATACGGATACCGGAATTGGAAATACGTCCGATTCTGCCCAAAATTTGGGATCGGGTATCAAATTGGATCGGTTATACCATCATTTATTAACCCAGAAAAATAAATCTACTTGTTTAAACAGATATTAATTCTTCTTCGCCGCTCCAAAACAGCAGCCTTCAACTGTGCCGTTGCCCTGGATGTATCAAGGCTGCCGCCACTGTTTTAGAGCAGCGAAGAAGAACCGATCGCAGGTAGTTTGTCACATCACGATAGCAAACGACAACAATGAGGTGCTAGTGGAGAGGGTAACGTAACGGTAGTCAGAGCGAGGAAAATGCCAGCCATTTGGCAATACTTCACAGTGAAACCTCCAACAAGTATAACAACGATATGTAGTACGGTTTCCGTATCGATGGGTGGCACTAGCGTTGCCAATTTCAACACCAGCAATCTTAGAAAACATTCGAAGACGCATCACACGAAAGAGCACGACGATTTCAACAGGGCAAAAGGGGGAGAAAAAGGACGAAACGCAGCAGCAAACGTTGTATTGCATTCATTCTCTGTATGTATTCGTTCACGTTTTCAGGTTTAGGTTTAACCTGAGCCAGGCCATACAACAGAGATAGTAATCATATCACATTAATACACGATCAGTAGTAATAACTATATATCATTTTTATCACGCTGGTATCAGATCAGTACTCTGTATCGGTCAATGCCGCAAGTTCAGCTATCGGAATCGGTATCTGGAAGGAAAAAATGGTACCGGAAAATCTCTCTGTGGCAAACACACATTTATGATACTTCAGCAGGATGATCTCTACAAATGAACACCACTTTTATAATTTTCGCAGCGTAAAAAAAGCTAACCATAGGCTATAAACGAACCGCACCACAGTCATATGACCACAAGTATACACAACGAGGCTGTAAAGGAGGACGAGTCGGCGCGATTACGTTGAAGTAGTCTCATTTAGCCACTTGTTAGCAACCAAATTTTTTAAGACCCATAAAAGCTTCAAAATTCCCTATATTTACTGAGTTATTTTATATTGTAGAACAAAACAATAAAATCTCTTTCAGCTTGTGTTAACCACAGACCTTATTTCAGACATCTAACTTAAAAAAAAAACAGTGACTTCCAGATGAGGGAACCAGAAGTGCTAAAATGCTAATTCATTTCTGGGTTTTAGGACTCATTCCTGCAGCACTCTATTTCTCAGAATGCTTTTCCACCTCAAAAGGAAAAGAGTGGGGGGTCTAGTGCGCTCACTTAAGCTGAAGACAACATTGATGATGTAGATATTTTCCCCAGTTAAGAAAAAGGCGGTGAGAGCGCTGACAGAATTGTGTCACAGCAGAACCGAATCAAAGACGGTGCCACATTTCACAGGCTACTGACGACAGACGCACAACACGTTGCATTCTGGTCCTGTTTCCTGCCCCGGTGGTGCTCCATTAATTATGTAATACTGTCACATCCTCTTGAGCATATTCACACAACCGTAGTAGGTGATACTCATGCATCCAACTTTTGGAAATTTGCTTCCAAGTTTGCATAACTACCTGTTTGACTAGTTCATTCACACACACCCTGACCTTCACCAACGGGCTTTTCTCATCCAACCTACAGAACTCCCACTTGCATTCAACAGGTCATTCCCAAACACACACACACACAGTGAAGGCCTGTCTGTATGGACCATAGAGCTGCTCACTCAGTCAGTTCATTTTTAACCCTTTGAACTCTGCAATAGAGATGGTCCGCCAGTGCCTACATTGGTGTCTTTGCTTATTGCGATGTCATTTCTTAGAGTGTATTCAAATGCTGCATATTCCTAAAATCTGTACAAACTAAGTTAACATGTTATATAAGTCAATAATGGGTTCTATGGGTACCCACAAGTCTCCCCTTTACCGACATGCCCACTTTATGATAATCAGATGCAGTTTGGGGCAAGTCATAGTCAAATCAGCACACTGACACACTGACAACTGTTGTTGCCTGTTGGGCTGCAGTTTGCCATGTTATGATTTGAGCATATTGTTTTATGCTAAATGCAGTACCTGTGATGGTTTCTGGACAATATTTGACAGAAGCCTTGGCTTTCTAGTGCACAAAATGAATGCTCTAGCTATTATAGTTGTTATTTTACATCGATTTAAACAGGATCACGCAAACAGTGATCTCCCGTGGCCATTACGGGGCAATACATTGGCGCTACCATTGTCACTGCGTATTATACCGCCCATAACATAACATAATGACATCATCACGAGCATACAACGTGTGACGCGAAAGACAGGAGCCTTAACTTTCCACTGCAAAATGAATGAATGCTTTAGCTGTTATGGTTTTTATTTTAGATCGATTTATACAGGATCATGCAAACAACGATCTCAAATATATTTGACCTTCTTTTATTCATTTGTTTTATTTCACGAGGGTAACCTTTGGGTGAACCGACCTGCTTTGGACTGAAAGAGAAAACCTTTATTAAAGCTCCTTGGATGAAATATTCTTGTTAGACGTGCAGACTCCTCTGTCCTGCTGTGAGATTTCTGCCTCGACCCCAATATAATGGACCTGATGGAATATGTGTAGTGAGTCTGAATTATTACAGCGTTACACGGACCCTGTTTCTGAGGATATGTTGCGGTCGAGTTTTTTTTAAAGTGATTGTTTGGATAGTTTGAACTTCAGGTGGGGTTGTATTAGGTGCTTATCTATAGTCAGTGTATCACCTACAGTATATTGCGGTCAGTACGCCCCCAGTTTGGAGAAACAGACAGGAGTACCAGCAAGGGAGCAAAGCAATGTACTGCTGTGGACAAGGGGCAGCAGCAAAACGGATTTTAGACACCTAAAAGAAAATCAATATCAGTTTAAGTGTATGCTATATTTACAATATTTTCATCCCTTTCCCTTGCAGTCAGACAGCCCTTTGCGACGGGGAACTGAACTGAAAGTGAAACTTATCCATGTTCTCTTCAAAAGCCACCAGACTCCATTGACAAAAAACAGCAATTTTACCTCGTAGAACAGTGAGTTGCTGGTCTACCGCTGCCCTGATCTGTTAAATTGTTTGTGTTATTGTGTGACTTTGGTTAGTTTGAGGTCACCAAGTTAAAGGCAAAGGCAAGGTAAAATAGTGAAAATACTCTAAACATATATCGTACACTTAATGAACAAATGTTTTGTGCTGCCCCCGTCCACAGCAGTACATTCCTGTGCTACCGTGCTGGTACTCCTGTCTGTTTCTCCAAACTGGAGGCGTGTCGACCGCCATCTACTGTAGGTAATACACCGACTATGGATAAGTACCTCATACAACCCCACTTCAAAAAATCGGGACTATCCCTTTAATGTAGCTGTCATGCTGTGAGAGCGCCGCAAACTTCAGTCCATTCACCTTCATTGTAATGGGGTGCAAAAGCGATCTGCGTGGCTGGATATCCCTAGAGGTATGTGAGAAAACGTGTATTTTTAGGTGAATAAGCCCTTTAAAGTCCGTCATATATGAACACCTGGATTTGTTTTTGACAGGAACAGATTGGTTTAAATGGATTTTTCAACATTTTTTGTTCTCCCATACTCAAGAGTTGATGTGTTTTCTGCTGTAACAAACCGCTGATCATCGTAGTCCTCAATAAACAACAACCCTGAAAAACACGAGCTGTTGATTAGTTGCCAGAAGCCCTTTAACTAAGTTTAAGAAAAAAAGCTAGTGAATTTTTTTATCTGTTTCAAAATAAACATTGGTGTATCCAAGTTTTTCTTTTTTAATCATCATTTTCTGAAAATAATGAGCCCTATGGATTTTGCATGCTTATTGCTGCTGTGTCTAGTGTGTGTGTGTGTGTGTGTGTGTGTGTGTGTGTGTGTGTGTGTGTGTCCCAGGTCTTTAAGAAGATGTATGTGTGCGTCTTTAAGTGGCCTTGAGCAGCAGAGTTAATGGCCTCCCTTTTGCTGTAGAGCAGCTGAATCAAGTGGCTCTAATGGGACCAATATATCTGCCTAAACAGCGCTTATCACACCGGCTCAACGGATGGGAGGATGGACAGATGCGATCGAGGGAGAGGGAGAGACATAGAGAGAGAGAGGACGCTGTGTCTCACTGAAAAACAGATGTGGACTCCAGAGAGTCTGCAAGTCTAACGAGAATATTTCATCCCGAGGAGCTTTAATAAAGGTTTTCTCTTTCAGTCCAGAAGAGGTCGGTTCACCTCCAGATTACTGTCGTCTCCACTGGAAACATTTATTCACACTGGTGGTCTGCGTCTGTTTTCATTATTCTGACGCCGTGTTTGACATCAAGCAGCCATTACGCACAGACCAACACACACCTGCATGACTGAGCTCTCCGCTGCAGCAGTTGAGGGTAAACTGTGTTGGCAAAAAAGCACCTTAGTGGTGCTGCCAGAGATGGAAAAACATGCCTCAAAAATAATACATAAAAAACATCCCATGAGAGGGAAAAGCAGCAACTCTAAGAAGAACAATTCATGTGTAAAAATACTAAAAATACTCTCACTGAAACGGCCTCTTATTTATTTCTGAACAGCAGTTGTTGTGACTCATTCTTGGGAGTTGCTACATTTCTCTTTTTTCCTTTATATGTTTCTTTTATATTAAAGTTTTCTTGCTTAACACCCCTAACCTGGAGGAAGCCCCTTGCTGCACTGTCACATCAGAATACTGTCTTTTATTTTTTGTTTCAAACTGTGAGAAGTGGCTGAAGGTCACCTTGAGCTTTTCGTGCTGCCTTTCGGATCATGACATAAACACAGACTTTTTATGATACAGACAGAAGTGTAAGGGTATACACAGGTATTTCGCAATACAGAGATAAGGTTGAAAATGTTCCTTCACCTTTTTCTTCTGCCACTGCATAGATAGGTGCAGCCGGTATTCAACATGAGAAGTCATGTCCTACACATGCCCTAAACATCACTGACCAAGACAGACTTCAGACAGATTCAACAAGTCTGGAGACTTGCCTACAGCTATACAGTCTGGGTGGTTACAATACAAATTCTTACTTTGACTTGAACAAATGTCTCAGTGTTAAAATAGGCCAAAGGCAGAATAATCCCCCAACTGTCTCTCATTCCTTCTCTTATTGCATGCTAGCGATGTTCCGATACCAGTTTTTCCTTCCCGATACCTGAACTTGCGTATCGGCCGATACCGAGCACCAATCCAATACCAGTGCCTGCAGAGAATGAATGCCATAGAACTTTCTGTTATCATCTAGTTTGACAGATTTTCCAGAGTAAAATATTGCCAAATTGCTGACATTTTGCTAGCTCTGGCTAAAGTGACACTCTCCGCTAGCTCATGACATATGTTGTTGTTCTCGTGTAGCATAAATGAGCTGATAAATGATATGATAATGCGCAACCCGATATCATGCCAAAGTGTGCAACAGACCAGCTGGTCCACCAGAGGACAGCGTTTCAGTGTCACGTTTTGCAGCGCAGAGACGTAAATATCACACACCTCTATATACGTGCAGTTCCAGCAGGGGGCAACAAAGCCACTGACTTAGGATCAGGCAACAAAACCACTTAGTTAGGTTAAGGTAAAACATCATGTCTGGGCTTAAAATTAGTACGTAAACTAAGTAAAACCTTTACGGAAACAACATAATATCAGAATGGGAAACGTGACAACCGTCACTACACAACACATGACAAATGTCACTTGCAAAACAAAACACCGGTCTCTAACACGGGTCTCCCACTTTAAAGTCCTGTGTTTGTTGGACCCGCCCACCATTGGTATACGTCTTTCTCACTTTATATATTAGGTAACTAGCTTTTAAGTTAGACTTCTGTCACTATACAGCACGTGACAAACGTCACTAACGTAACTTGCAAAACAAAACACCGGTCTCTAACACAGGTCTCCCATTTGAAAGTCCTGTGTTTGTTGGACCCGCCCAACCTAAGTATACATCTTTCTCACTTTATATACTACGTAACTAGCTCTGAAGTTAGACTTCCATCACTATACGACACATGACAAACCGTCACTACAAAAACACTGCACCTTTGTGCAGGCGTGTAATATTCATGTCTCTGCGACACAGAACGTGACACTGACGCTTTCTTCCAGTGAACAGGCCGTGGGACTGAGCAGTAATGTGATATTGGATCGGTGCATGAATCACGTATACTCATGGATACCTGATCCAGCTTTGTAGACTGTATCGGAGGCGATTCCGATACTGTTATCGGTATGGGATGACTCCGTTATACCTTTGACACTCTGCACCCAAATTATTCGTGTTCTTGCATGTAAAGAGAGTCTCCTCTCAAGCTCCAAACATTTGTCTGCCTTCGTTCTCTGGTTTCCACTTTTCTCTCGGGTTTCCTCCTGCCTCATTCATTTCTTTACCAATTAAACCCAAAGCAGGTGCACTCTGTGCACGACAATTCAATAGTTACTTTCAGATTTTAAAAGCATCTCCCTTGTCCTGCCTACAACACCATTCTCTAACTCAAACTAATCCCCTCTGTTCCCTCTCATCCGTCTCAGTCCCTCCTGCTCTGCTCGCTCTTTATTTGCCTCTCATAGCCGGTCCCGAAAGAGGCGGCTTATCTGATTCGAGGCAGCTCTGGTCGGTAGCCAGCGCATATTTCAGCCCGTCAGAGTGGAGT
>CAKALG010027238.1:0-14051 GCA_916700815.1 Helicolenus hilgendorfi | reverse complement strand
ATTGCATTCTCCAAGGCATTGGAAACAGGACAGGAAATTAGCATCATCAACCAACCATCATCAACCAACCATCAAATAATAAAATTTGAAATCATTTTCAACTTCTGGTAGCTTTTGGTGTAACAATCCGGCCTTTACTATTATCTGCACTGATTCAGCATCGCACTCCTATAGCACTGTCTGACTCACAATCGATACAGCAGAACCAAAGATATCTTCTTTGGTATTCCACGCATTCTTCTTCCTACCTCAAAACCTGGCGGCTACATCACCCACAATGCAACTCGATCACCAACAGTTCAGTCAGAGATTCGGGTGTGTTACACTAGTAGCAGCGAATAGAGCTTCAAGCTGCTAGCCTCAAGCAGAGATGAGGAGCAAGCTACACAGGTCTGGTGAGACTTTTTTCACATACGCAGTAGTACCCAGGACCTGTCAAACTCGTAGTAGGCAGAATGTTATTTATTATGTAGACATAACCTTACAGCAAATTGTTATTCAAGTGTTCTGAGAGAAAACTTAACTTCTGCACTTCCTCATGGCTCTGTTTTCAGGCTTTAGAAAAATCTTGGTCAAACTAGGCAGCGCTGATCAAATATGAATCAATATTCTGTTACTGTAATGCCTATTTCTCACCTTTTCAGAATCATCTTGTAGTGTACTGTCTAGCTGCAAAAAGAGAAAGTTTGCTCCGGCCAGTGGGCGGTGCTTGGTATTTCCTCAACTGATCTCAACATGGCTGCCGGGTCACATACTGTCTCATTTTACAGTTAAACAGTACACTATAAGATGTTTCTGAAAACATTTGAGGTGAGAAATAGACATTACAGTAACAGAATATTGATTCATAGTTGATCAGCGTCGCCTAATTTGACCGTTTGATTGGAGTTCGCAAGTGATTGACAGCTGCTCAGAGACGGCAGGCTCTAACTCGGCTCTGATTGGTTGTTTTCCTCTGGTCTGTGGACTCTTGCAGATGCCATTAGGAGCACCGGTGGACACCGGAGGACACAGAGGCACTACTGTCAGGCTATAGTTTTATAAAAATAACTCTAATAACTTTAAGCTCCAATTCTACCCACTGCAGCTTTAACCGACTTTGATGTGTGAAATCAGCGGAGTTCCCCTTCAACAGGTAAAGCATGGATCAAGAAACGCAACAACAGTGACTGTAAATGGAAATTTTTTCACAGCAGACAAAATTGTAGTTAATCACAAACTGTAAATGGCATGTCAATATGTCTGCTACTGACATTTTGACATGTCATAGTATTGAAAGTACGAGTGTAATCAATAACACTGATAGCAACTGCATTCCATTGAGATAAGCAAATTCCTGCTATTTTGCATGCTGGTTCACTGGAATGGCTTCCCGGGACACTTCAATGGAGTTGAGCCATTGTTAATGTTATTCGTTCCATCTGTGCTTTTCCTGCTGTGACAAGTAAAATGTCCGAATGAAAAAGGTCCATTTTCATAGCAAATTAACAACCATATTTGGACAGCTAACAACAGCAGAAAAAAACATACCCCCAGACAAAACGGGCGTCTCCAAAATGAGTTTAGAAACATGCATTTTGTTTCACAGTAAAATGTTATAATTTACCACATCTTGTTGCAAGTTGATGAGTAGGCTGCTTACCTCCACCAGGCCTTTTCTCTCCTCCAGAGCTGCTCTGCCTGAAGATGATGGCCTCTCCATGAGCTCAGCACCACACCTAGCACACAAACACAAACACACTTTTAACAACAGTCAGTAGAACCACAGTATTCGACTGCTGGCTCTCAAACTGCTCTTCTGAAGCGCCACAAGTGCACCACGGCATCATTTATTCATACAGCAACGATAACAGAGCACATTAAACAGCTCACAGTTAAACCATAGTAGTTTGCATATGAGACAAAGACGATAATCAGACGCACAGCAAGATTAACTTCACTGTATTCAAATGACACTACTATCAGGGGTGATACCACGGTGCACCCAATGCAATGCCTCAACCTCGGTTCAAAGCAAACCTAGCAAGACTTATTAATAGTGTCTCCGTTTTCACATTAATCTTATCGCTTAACATCTTGTTGGCAGGAAAGCTTATGATACAAGTTGCCTAGTGAGGGTGACGGATACAAAAACACAAATAGCACGGTTCTTACTCTTGTGTAATACTACTGATTGGGAAGCAACTGGTGCATGCATGATACAAAAATAATGAAGGCAATCCATATTTAAAAAAAAGGCCACATTAACTATTAATACGAAGTGATAATGCCAGATTTTATCTACTATTAAATCACATTGTTGCTTCATTACAGGTCGAGTGCAAGAGCCAAAACTGCTCTGACCAATATTCCTTTTTGGACAAGATCCACCTCAAACACGGTGGTGCAATATTAAACTTTGAGTCGAGCCCTAAGCTGAGCTACAGGTCTGCTTTCAGCTTCACCTTTTTTGTAGGAAAAGCTGCAAGATATGAGAGTGAATTTGACATTTTAGTTTCAGAGTAGGAAAAGAAAACACCTACATTTACTAGGCACAAAAATTGATGTTGGCACCTGCACACTCCAAAGTCAGCAAACCTAATCACAGCCCTTCCTTATCCTGCTATTATCCACAGCAATCACAGTGCAGCACACACCCTTACTAACTACTATGCACCCATAAATGATTCCTTCATGCACTTATAGAGAATGCACTTATGAGAAAAGGCATTTGAGGGTGGCCTTCGTTGCTATCCCATATTGATTTAGATGTGGTCCTTTCGTGGCATGATATCGATGAGAGGCTAACATATAGAGACATTTATGACTATGTCAGGTATACACACCAATGCAGTAATGCAACAGAAGCCCCACAATGCACTTGTGCTCTTAGGTGAACTCTATACATTACAAGCTATGCTGATGATGCACTCAGCCTCATGAATGGACTTTAACTGCACAGACACACAGACTCTGTGGGACAACAATGGAGCTCTGTGGACGGCAACCAAACAAAGATCTACGTAGCCAGCCAGCCTGGTGTGGTCATAAAAACACAAATATAGCCTGAAGTGAGAGGTTCTCTCCTTCTCTGTAGTCAAGTTAAATTAAATCGTTCTATTAAGTCATCAGACAGGGTAGTCTCCAAGTTATTTGAGGAGAATCACAGTATGTACATTATTTGTTAGGGATGCACTGATACCGGATCGGATATCAGGCCGATACTGACTCAAATAGTTGGATCAGGTATCTGTGACAATGGGGCAAATCTATCCAGTTCAAATCTATGTTTATATACTATATACATTATACTGTATACTGGAGTTTTGACCAATATGTTGCTGCATTAAAAAGGTTTACACTTATTCCTGTTAAGATTTTTTTTACCAAGTTGTTGGTGTACAATTTATTATTTTAATAATAAATAATTCACAAAATGTATATCTGTGTATTTATTTGTTACATTTTGTTTTACAAAATTAGGAAAACAATATTAATGTCACGCTTAATGTTGCCTGACACATAAAAGAATGATCCCAGTCACTTCCACACAGTGAGGCATACAGCTTATTGATTAAAAACTGGTATCGATATCCAAAGCCCAGGTATTGCTATCGGAACTGAAAAAGTTGGATCGGTGCATCCCTACCATTTGTGAAGGACACTAAGTAGATGAAAATCACATTTACCAAGCCCAGATTTCCTTCATGAAAGCAGGTAAGTGTCCCCACAAATGGGCAAACAAATGAATGATATTGTTGCTATTATCATGACAGCATCTCACACAAGTCAAAACGTAAATCAGTGTTGGAATTTAACTTTTTTTTTGTCCACCTGTGGCTGGTGGATTCCAAAATCTACCAGTCAATTCAATTTAATTCAATTCAATTCAATTCGCTTTATTGGCATGTCTCTTCTGCACTATATTCACTTTTTTAATAGTCGTGTTTCACAGCTTTTACCCTGCACTATATTCAGTTTTAACAGTTTTCTTTATCTCCTTGTATTTTTAGATCTGGTATATTTTTTTTGTACTTTGTACTTTGCACTACTTACTTTTTTACTAACATGTTTTGCACTATGGAACTGTGATGCTGGAAACTTGAATTTCCCCCGGGATCAATAAAGTTACTATCTATCTATCTATCTATCTATCTATCTATCTATCTATCTATCTATCTATCTATCCAATTCATTAAGCAAATTACAATATACAGATATTTAAAAAGAACATGCATGTAAATGGAAGAAAAACAATAAAGAAGTAATTAATGTTTGTTGTGTCAATAAAACAAAAACAAATTAATAATATCTTGCAATGTCAAAGGATAAATGTAAAAAACAAAAAAACATGAATATTACTATAACGTTTCTTTTAGTCACTAGCTTATCAGTCACTCAATATATTTGATCTTCAAAGCCCAAAAAACAATCTATTGAGTGACTGGTAAGCTAGTGACTAAAAGAAACGTTATAGTAATATTCCTGTTTTTTGGGGGTTTTTTTGATTGACAAAAATTGTTTTACATTTATCCTTTGATATTGCAATATATTGTTATTAATTGTTTTTATTTGTTTGTTTGTTTTATTGACACAACAAACATTCATTACTTGTTTATTGTTTTCTTCCATTTACATGCATGTTCTTTTTAAATATCTATATTTGTAATTTGCTTTGAGTGAAGCAAATCTAACAGCATGCCACTTGCATATTTCTCCAGCATTTGGTTGGTGGCTGATGCTAAAATTTCCAACCTTGCATAAATGAGTCTATAATCCTTAAGATGACTGACTGCCAAACCATTTTGATAAACAGCCTTAATACCTTTAAGACATCTGTCAACTATTTTCCCTTTAAAATGTGTGGACAGACATTGACACAGACAGGAAACACAGCAACAACAACACTGGCTACATTATATTAACTTATTTGCACACATACAAGAAGGGAAATGTAGCAATGCTACAGACAACTAGCAAAGCATAATGTGTCCCATGGGGGAAACATTGATTGCATAAAACAGATTACCACAGGGCCACCATACACTCAACCTTATGTGCTGCAAAACATGCGAGTTTGTTGCTATTTCCAGCCAACTTACCTGAGGAACTTGAACGCAACAGAGCACCACCAGTTGTGTTGTCTTAGCTGTTTGTTGCATTAACGTTCTCCATAGTTACTATGTTAATGCGAGCATTTATCAGCAGCTGCACGGTTCACTGAGCATTTTACCAATACACTTTACATTACTATCACGTTTCTGTTAGTCACTAGCGAGTGCAAACTTAATAAAACGACAGCTAATGGTGCTGGAGAGACGTGTTTCAGAGGTAAGTCGTGTTGGTTTAAGTGCAGCAGCAGCAGCAGCAGCAGGACGGTGAGGGCAGCTTTAGTCTGCAACCAGCTCTGTGACTGTGACGTAGGTGCTAAACCCTCTGATCACGTGACCCGCCTAAAAACTCTCTCTGTGGCTGCAGGCTGCTTTTATAAATAACCAACACTAAAATAGTAACAAATAATATTTATTATACTAAAATAATAAAAGTCTTACCCACAAAATATTTCTAAAATTTGTATCTTATTATTGCACTAGTGCAGATAAGTTTACGATTATTACTTTTTTCTGGTTTTATTTTCTATCTTTTTTAATTAAATTTTCATGTGAAGCAGTCATTATTTATTTCTCTTTTTAAAACTGCATTTTTAAATCGAATTTTAAATTTATTTATGAATTCATTAATGCATTTTTTATATGATGTACTTATTGACTGTTTTATGGTGTTTGGGGGGGGAATAATATTTACTATACTAAAATAATAAACGTCTTACAAATTTTAGAGATATTTTGTGAGTATCTTATTATTGCACTAGTACAGATTATTTTGGAGGACTTGTATTCTTAATTCAATTTGTGAAGCCAGTTATTTATTTCTCTTTTTAAAACTGCATTTTTAAATAGATTTTTTAAAATGTATTTATTAATTCATTAATGTATTTTTTATATGATGACTGTTTATGGTGTTTTTGTGAATCCCTTTTTAAGCTGAACTATTTATTGATGGATTAATATTTCATTTGTAAATTATTTTTACAATTCTTCTTTTCATTGCCCCATTAAAATGTCAAATAATGAATTACTTTGTAATTGTGTCCATTTATCCATAGATTAATACATACTTTTGTAAGCAACTTTATGAATGCAATGTACTTATTAATGTATTTACTGCTAAGCACTTTGAGCTGCATTTTTTTTAATGAAAGGTGCTATACAAATAAAGATTACTATTATTATGTCTGTTATATTATGTATAATTTGGTAAATAAAATTACCAATAATAATAATAATGTAAAGAAAAGTAACCTTGTAGCTGATTTATTTCCCTATAAAGTAATTTAGGCAAAGATATTTTTGGTTAATTATTATTAATTGTTTATTTATTAATATTATTTTGACACATCTAGTCTAATGGCTAGTTGCATAATAAATAAAATGTGTAGCCCTAGGCTGTGTATTAGATATTTAAATTTCAGAATTAGATTTATAATGTGATCTCTTTAAATAAAATACACTAGATTTGAATACTTTTTGACCACCAATCACAATTATTGTTGTTTCATCTACCTGGAAATGGATGGTGCTCAAATTAATCAAGTGAATTAATAATCCATACCCACTCATTCACTGCAAAAGTCACTTTATGATTTCATAACTTAGTTAAATCCTTTTAGAGATAACTGATAAATGTGCTCAAACCCTCAATAAACACACATCTCTGCCAAGATCCTATGTTCTCATGGGGACTTTTGAAGATGTTTTTGTACTACACTTGGGTACAGAATGTGAGAGTGTAGTCTTACCTTGAAGTGCTGCTAATGAGGGACACCTGGACCAAGTTGAACCAGAGGACACAAGCTGAGTTCAGTCGCTCGGTGTGTTTACTAAACTTATATCTACACGCCAGCAACAAATGCACAGGCCTGAATAACAGTGTCTCCATTCTAGCTCTTTGTATTTGACCATATTTGGGAGTTTTAATAAAGTACACCTAGAGGATACAAAGTTGCATGTGTGTAACAACTAGAGGGAAGTAGTAAGTTCAGCATCCGGAAAAACAAAAGTTTCAACTTCCTGCTAGATGCTTTCAGGGACTCTAGGAAATCTGAAAATTCACCTCTGGGCTTTAAAATGTTTAGATCCAAACACATTTAGATTTCGCTTTTTTAAAATCATAAATAAACTTAAAAATTGTCTTCTCAAATCTGGAAATGTTTAAAACTTGTTTGTGTATATATATATTCTGGAGCTGCTCAATAGAATATGTTTGCTTTATGGCTAAAAGCTTAAAACTTTCCTGTTTGCTGCTGCCTTTTATTAAACCAGATAATGATTTTATACTGCACTAAAGCTTTTACTCTTGTGTGTTATATTCTATTTTAGCTTCTATCCTAGCCTTTAATTTTAGCTTGTTTTTATTTTCTAATCTTTAATGTTTTTATAACTGTTTTAATTATGTCTTAATGTTCTTTTGCACTTTATCGCAATGTTCTTGAATGTTTATGTAAAGCACTTTGCATTGCCCTGTTGCTGAAATGTGCTCTACAAATAAAGCTGCCTTGCCTTGCTAATAGTTTTTGCACAGAGAAAACTTTTCATTAAATATCACCAACTCTTGCAGAGTATTAACTGGCTATACCAATCTTTGAACAACAATTCTTACTCCTAATGTATTAAAGGAGTTACTTGAATCAAGGCAGAAAACCTTTCAACCTTTTCATTTCAGTAGGTACAAACTTCATGGTTACAGCAACTAAAAAACAAATCATGCAGTCACTGCAACAGCTGATTATGAGCCCCTGAACCCTTTAAGCAAATTCATATCCAGCTAGTTATCCATGTGGACCAGACAGGATCAGGATTGACAAGCAAGTCAGACTCTGCTCCACTTGGCATCAAAGATCAGGGTTTAACCTGTTTTGCTCTATTCAACATGTCAGAACATATGCCATTGTTGTGCACAATGCTTGGTGTAAATAGTCCGCCAGGCAGTATGCTACTACTGATTGCAGTGCAACACCTGTAGTTCATCGTGTTTTACCCAAAGGGTTGCAATAGAAGAATCGTTTACAATCAATCCTGTAAACACGTTTACTTTATATAGAAAACTGAAAGATCAGTCAAAGAAAACACAACAAATGAGCTATTTACATTCAAAACTGTGGATATCTCATCAGGTAGGTGTGAATACTGACCTCTGCTCAGGTTCACTTCACAGGGATGCAAGGAAAAGCCCCGCTTTGACGCAGGATCAATTACATCAAAATGACTGGATTAGATTAATGTTGCAAAAATATAGCAGAAAATGACATTTATTTTAACATTCTACCTCACAGCCGGCTGATCCAGCAATGTTTGGGTAGAAAAGACAACAATGGGAGGTGTATAAACGAGCACAACATACAAGTTCAGATTTTTCAGAGATGCAATAAGATATATCATGGTTATTGTCTTCTCTGAGCCGTGTGATATCGAGTGTCACAACGATGCCTTGTTTTTTTTAATCACCTATGTGTGTGACTGTGTTTGTCCATTTCTCAGTGCTCCTTGTTGTCTCCGTCCTCCTCCAGTTTCCTGATCTCTGCCTTCAGGTTGTTGATGTTTTCTCTGCTGGCTTTTAGTTTGTCTTTCAGCTCTGTGATCTCCTGGCTGGTTCTCTTCTTTGCTGTTTCCATTTTCTCCTTGGTCCTCAGCTCCAGCTCATTGACTGCAGATGCAGGAAGACACATAAGCATGATGATGACAGTGACTCAAACTATCTCTGCATTCCAATACCCATACTACTTTGCTGCTTTTTCTGTGCAGTGTTATGATGCAGTAGTATGTCCCTAAATTATGCATACTGCATGCAACAGCATGTACTTTGAAAGGGCAGCTACAGTATGTACTCAAAGTAAAAAGAAAGGTATGCAATTTGGAACGTAGCCAAGTTGAATGCTGCTCTTCTGTATATAGGCACCAACTAGATTTTCCCTTATGCAGGGCACTGAGATTAAAGTCAAAACTGGGGTATACTAGTCTGTATATAAACACGTGTGTCTTGTGTTTCTACATGTGTGTGTGTGTTCATACATTCTGTCTCATGCTTGTATGCTCCCAGGGTGAGTTGTCTTGATGTAGTCAGTAGCTGCTGCATCATGGCTGTAGGATCCTGGAAGATCTGGAAAAATTACAAAGAAAACAGAGTTCAGGTGCATCTTGCCCAGTCTCACGCAAAGTGGAAGTGATGTGTGATTTATGTAATTTATCATTTATGGTGGCAAGTTTAAATATTATTAGTAGATAATAACAATAATTAATAGGCCTGGCATTGTCAGAGTAAAAGAACATAGAAACGAATGCAGTATAGTAACTGTGGTCATTCTTTTAAGTGTAATATCAACGAATGGCTTGTTGAGAACCAACAATGTCGGCACTGATGACTGTAGGCTACTCACACTGTACTTGTATTTTGTCAGCTCATGTTGTTTAACTGTATTGTATATGCTTTTTTACCAGTGTAGTATGTTCTTAACTATTGTAAAAATTTGCTTATATTTTTATTATTGTAGGATGCCTAACAACATCCGGCAAAAGGACTGCCGGTGAGAACTAGCCTCTTGCCTAACTCTGGTACATTTACAATTGCTTGAATGTTGATTAATGTACATTGTCCCTTTTTTCAAATTAAATTAAATTTAAATAGCTACGGCATGAAACAAGGCGTACCATTTCATCATAAAATTCAGAGACAACGGTCTTCTTAGGCATGGCACTGGAGTCTGACTGGAACAACTTCAACAGATGGTACAGAGTCACCTGAAACACACACACAGGCACAAATCAAAAAAAGCATACTTTTTTTTATATCAAGATGCAAAGCAGCTCAGTAAAATATCAGTTAGGCTCTCACAGGTCTCTCATTGGGGTCAATGAAGAAGATCTTGATGATGATCTCGAACTCCCCCCAGCCCGTCTCTGTAATCTCATACGGAGGCTTAGTCACAACTGGAAGGAAGAAGAGAAACACAGTGAGCCGCTATACACCTGCTCATATGATGTAATATTAATTTCCATTCACATTTTAACACAATTAAGTACACTCCACAGGAAACAATACATCTTCTGACAATAAAACAGATATTCCTCATCCCATACTTGTTACATAAAGGTTGACTCACCTCTCAGTGGGTTACCATAGCTCTCATGCAGCTTGAACTGGATCTTCTTCACATAAGCAGACATATCCTGGAAGAACAATGTTATGTATTTATATAGAAACCAATGAACTTAACAGTGCGAGTCGTTGGCTATTGTCTTTTCAACTAATTACAGTGTGTCAATATAAATGCCAGTATTCTATACACTTGATGTGATCTGGATGTCTCACCTCATTTCTGTAAGGCTTCACATAGACAGACCACTGATGTGTGTGTCCATCCTCTTCTCTCTTTTTCCCAAAGTAACGGGCAACGTTGCCAAACACAATGGGCTTCACAATGGTTATTCCCTGGGGATCACAGAGGAGAAATATTGTATTAAATGAGTGTATTAAATGAATAAAGTGTAAAATAGCCAATATGTCTTGTTTTTTCCTTGTTACTGATAGAGTTCACTCATCCAATCCACCAAACAACTCAAACAAGAGGCAATACCAACAAGAGAATACACTGTTTACCATTGGCAGAGCATTTTGGCAATTTTTTTCTTGGGCACTACCCACATAATCAGCTCTGCTGCTCATCCCACAAATGCATGATCCTTACAAGTTGGACATCATTGTGAAGATAAATAAACAGGCTTTCCAACGATGTAGAATACAATGCCAATTAGCATTGTAACAACAGAGAAATAATCCATCAAACACAAGTTTCTGAACTTTTCCCAATTTATGAGTGTGAAGTAGATTTATATATAGATAATGCACATTTACACGTAGCTCTTGATAGACAGGAATTGACATCATATTTAAAATATAGTATATTTGAAGACTTGGGACAGTGAAATTAGACATTTTTTTTAAGCGATCGTTTACAGTGTACAATACATTTCAATTTCAGGGATGGACATGAGAGAAAATGTTGATAGAATCTAAAGGACTGACTCATTTAATTGTGCAAAGCTGAATTGAGCCTGAAGTTATATGGTGTGCACCTTATGGGATCAGTATTGCACACTGCACAATATTGTCTGTTTTGTGAGATTTGCAAAACATATGATCTTTCTTGATAAATTGGTCAAATAACTTTCCCAATCACCAGTGGTTTTCTAAAAGACTTGCCTCCTCCCTTTCAAAAAATATTATGAATTTCTGTGATTTTCATGACATTTATTAATTTTTTATGACATGCTGTACTTAGACTTTTTATGACCTTTATGACTTATAGACGTTTTTAGTGCATACTGTACTAAGGCTTCTTTAGGCCATACTGTACTAAGATACTGTACTAACTGTATATTTATCAATAATCATATGAATGTGTTCCTGTTAGAATACTCCACAACAAAACAATAAGAGATAACAGAACAAAGAAGCTAGGTGGGTAACATTATATTAATGTTGACTTGAAACTGTCTTTGCTTATTTACTACTAGCGTATTTAAAAGCAGCACAATGAGTACATAACAAGCCCAGACTGCTCCAGTGTGACGTTACCGGTACGTTACCTTAACTCGCCCCCCGGAATCTGGACCAAATTCAGTCATCTTTTTGAACATAGTCCGGTAGAGAGAGAGTGAAGTTGATCTAATTCACTCTATAGACCTCCTGGTGCTCTATAGCGTGTATCTACACTTAATAAAGCTGCCATTCAATCATTTAAAGTGTGTTTTATCACAACCAGCGCTCTCATTTCAAACAACACAGCCAAACAAACAAGCACCGGAAGTGATGGGTGTACCGTGGTAAGTTGCACGATAGGAGTGCGACGTAAGAGACATTAAGGTTCCGGTTGATGGAGGCAAACGCGTCGGACTAGTACAATGCTATGTGTTATTATTATTTTTAAATATATATTAATTTGCAGGCACACATCCATACTAGATTTGTATCTTTCCTTTAGCAAAGTGATGTAACCAAATTACTGTCACTAATTTCATGAATTTCTAACTAGTTTTTCTTAATCTATCTTAAAGGCCCTATATTGTAAAAAGTGACATTTTCATGGCTTTTATATAATAAAGAAGGTTTAAGTTCTATATAAATACTGTGAAAGTATCGAAATGTTTAATCACCTATGTGTGTGACTGAGAAATACACACAGTCCGTATTCAGAAACTGAGCTTTTGAAACAAGCCGTCAGGATTTTTGTCCATTTGTGATGTCACAAATCTACAATATTTAGACCATTTCAAAGTTTTAAACGTAAACATTCTTAATGTGTCCCAGTTTATTCCCTGTTGCAGTGTATGTGAACAACATCAGCTGACAGGAAGTAAACATGGACCCAAGCTGTTGCCTAGCAACGCAATTCTGTTGTAATTCTTTGAAATGCACTAAAACGGAGCATTTCAGACAGAGGGTAAATACAGGTATATTCAGACAGACAGTATGAGGTAAATAAAGGGTTTTTTAAACTTTAAAGTATGTAAACATGTTCTAGTAGAAACCCACAATAAAAGCATGAACCTGAAAATGAGCAAATGTCCCCTTTAAATCACTTATGCAATGTAGTTATAGGTATAATTTCATTGAAAGTGGTGGGATAAAAGATGGGTGTTTACAACTGTTTGCAAACATGAGTTCAGTTTTTTTTTCTTAAGGTGATCATTTGAAAACGTTTTCCTTGTTCAACTTCCCACATAGGTCAATGAATTAGATGGTGGCCCTAATTGATGAATAATAAAGCAGCACTATTATAGCCTAATGAATGTTGTCCAAGGGTTTACAGCCCCTTTCAAGGCATTGTAGATAATGGCCCTCAATTAGGTAACATTTCAGTCATTTTTACTCACTTGCACCCTTAATGTAGTAAATATTTACACTCAATTTCTTATAGTATTTGATAGTAAGTAAATTCTACCTACAAAATGACAGATGTGAGTATCTCTACCATAGCTTTTTGATAATTTGTTCATGCACCTTTATCAAATCCCAAAATAAAATTGGGAGAATGCATTTTGAAAGATTGTTTCCCAAGTAACGCTGGAGAATTTGTGGACCAAAATCTCATTTACATTGATTGGCTTTAAGCAATTAATATAATTTGTCCGTAACCTGATAACCATTCTGAAGAAAAGTTAGGTACATTATAATTATGTACAAAGGACAGCCAGAAAACCAAACTGAATTTAGAAATGTTTTATTTTTTTTAGGACAAATGACCATATGATCATTTTTTGGTTACCATGTGCCTTTCCCCAGACAGGGAATGTGTTATTAGAACAACATTGCTGGCAGTAGTACAAGATAAGAACAGTCCCCACTGGAAATAATCTAGAGGTGACCCCATTAATTTAACAACCCAGGTTACATTAATAATAGATAATAGGAACTCAACCTTTCATAAAGCCCTGAGAAGTCCTGCTTTTCACTGGGCAGGTCTACATAGCTATGCTGATACAGTTGCAGGTAGAACATCTCAACTGTAAATGACTTGTTCTATATAATGTTATGAGTCTTCACCTTGTTACACCTTTGGTGAGATTCAGTTTGGGGTCACATGGCTAAACTTCTAAACATTTTATCTGTTACAATGAAAAAGTGGCTGAAGATCAGATAAAGACTAATGAAAATATATATCCTAACATTACAACCATGCATCTCAAATACTGAAAACATGCACCAAAAAAAGATACTTTCCAGCTGCTTGTCTTGATGGAACAGTCAGCCAGACTTCCTCTGGACTGGACTGTTTCATCTTCTGTAGTGACGGTCGACCTGGAAACACTTACCTTCAGCGCTGTGGAGAGAAGAAGTCAGCACAAGACAACTACAGTGACACCCCAAGTACTCATACTCCAAAAGCCCTGCTCAAAAATGCTCTTAATCTGGTTGATCAGACCTCTGCTCAGGATGACATAAATCAAGTATGATCC
>CAKALG010027234.1:0-11853 GCA_916700815.1 Helicolenus hilgendorfi | reverse complement strand
AGTAAAATCATGTTTAATATTCCTCACTGATGAACCATGTTTTGTCAAGGAAATGCACACATAATAATCTTTGTTGTTGAGCCAGTTCATTCATTCTTTCTGTAAATCTGAGCAGGTGGGCTGGATAACAGCGCCTCAAGGAGTTGTTCAACCACATTTCAGTGTCAAACAACTTGAATAGAGTTTGTGTGTGGAGGGAGCTGCTATTGTGGAAGATTGTAGGTGGCGGTCTGCATGTGGCATCATTTTTCTTAGCTTCAAAGGATGAGTTGTTTTAAGAATTTTACAAATCAAGTACAAACGTTAAAGAGTCAGTTATTAAAACAGACCACAGATAGAAACTCATGCAGCGAAGGTCAGCAGAGGGTAAGTTTTCCAAATTAAATATTTCTTCTACTTGTTTTCCCTACTTTTGCATTAATGTTCAAAACAGGGCAGGGAAATATTCACCATTTCAGTGAAGATTTTGTCAGACTCATTTGCTAAAATTATTATTTAATGTATTTCTCTCAGATGTGACAAACAAATGACGGGGGATTTAAATTAAATCCTTTAAGGCACAGCATTACCGTTTTTATGGATTGTTTTGATGCATTGTTGGGAACAAAAGCGTAATTTTGAGAGTAAGCGAAGTAAAAATGTAAAATGTTCTCATTGGAGAAGAGGTTTTGTCTTCTCAAAACTACTCATACAATCATCAAAATCACATACTAGTGTCTAAAAACAAAAACTCCTCTCTCTCAAAATGAGACCTGCAGTTTTTTTTTAAAACATACATTTATTGATTTTATACATTTAACACATTGTACATACAACACAGAACCTTCCCCCAAATTGTACATAATAATAATAAAAATCACATGAAAATAAATAGCTAAACATGAAGTTGAAAAGGATATAGATTTACACAAAAAATGTAATGAAGTAAATAAATAGAATAAAAATAAATTCAATTCAATTATCTTCAGAATACGGTCACAAACATAAAACGACACACATTCCTCACAATAGATTCGTCGCTTTTATTCTAACTTCACACTTCTGGTGCCTCTTCAATGTCAACCAATATTAACAAATTCCAAAAACAATTCACAAATGTCATAAAAACTCTGAAGCTTTCTTCCTAACTATATATGTGAGTTTCTCAGGAGCCAAACTTAAACCTGCGGTCATTTAGTGGAGATACACAAAACTGACAATAGAATAAATTAAATTATTATTTTAGTATTTTACATGGTTGGAAAGCCTGTTTATTTACCTTCACAATGATGTCCAACTTGTAAGGATCATGCATTTGTGGGATGAGCAGCACAGCTGATTAAGTGGGTAGCGCCCAAGAAAAATTTGCCAAAATGCTCTGCCAATTGTTTATCCAGTTTATTTTAGGCAGTCTTGCCTGTCATTTAGATCGGGTCATATACTTTAATCCATGTCACCTTTTGTAATATTCTTCCATATTCCATATAATATTTTTGTTTGTTTTCTCTTAAGCTGGTGACAAACCTGTTGTCTCTTGTAACTTCATACTGATTGTACAGTCACAAGTTTTGTACGTCTGCATGTTTTCATACCGACGCCAGATTTCTTTTCATTGGGAAGAAGATTAAGAGTATTGTAAACAGGAGAAATACCATTTGAAATCTGCATTTTAAAAGTCCTGCAACCCACGCGTCCACTGTGATAGCTGTGTGAAAAGTGTGTGAACAGAACTGTTGGCAGAAGTGCATCAAATCAACGGAGGAAAAACGGTGTAAACACAAAATCAGCTGAATGTTTGAAGGGATTTTTCAATAGACAACAGAAAGGTTTCCCTCCCCCTTCCTCTCTGTTCTTCACAGGAGTCGGGGGGGATTCCTGTGGCCAGGAAGGTGTGTTATGCTGTGGGTGACGTCCCATATCAGATTACCACAGCAGCTATAACAGTTTCCATGCAGATCTTTCTTCTGGATGTTGTGCAGGTACGAGATCTGTATTTCTTTCTGCACCGTCCTATGTGATTATCTTAATTTCAAAATAAAGTATGTCAGTGTTTCACAGATGGAGGCCTCCTATGTCTCCATGATCCTCTTTGTGAGCCGGGCCTGGGATGCTGTGACCGACCCTCTGATTGGATATCTGGTGAGCTGCAGTAACTGGACGCCCATCGGCAAACTCACTCCATGGTTGGTTGGTGGAGCCGCATGTTTAACACACTTCATATTGAATTAAGCTGCGATTCATTCCCCCTGGCGCTGTATTCAACACAACCCACCATGTTTATCCCACAGGCTGATTCTCTCCACTCCATTCAGCATCCTGTTCTATCTGCTGCTGTGGTTTGTGCCACAAGGTTCGATGTCTCAGGGCCTCAGCGTGCTGTGGTTCCTCACAGCGGCCTGCCTGTTCGAGACCCTCATGAGTGTAAGTCAGTGTAACTGTTACAGACACTTCTTGCTCAGTAAGTACTTTACTTGGATACTTCCATTTTGTTCAATTTTATACTTCTACGTCACTACATTTCAGAGGGAAATATTGCACTTTTGGATACACTACATTTATCTGACAGCTGTAGTTCATAGTTACTTTTCAAATTAAGATTTTACATTAAAAAAGACATATGATAGGCTTATAAAGTACAATACAATTACAAAAAAAGCAATTACAAAGTGTCTATTGTCTAATAGTCCCTTGTCTGAGGTTTCAGACCACCAAACTTCTCAGATGGTTTCATTTCCATAACTTTTCGAGGCCCCAAATTATCAAATATTTCACACAAAAATAAAACAAAGATTAGAGAACAGTGCGAAATCTGACAACAAATTTGTGTATTAGACCTTCTTCTTTCTTCTCTCATTAATCCTCTCACGACCCCTCATATTTATCTTGTGACCCTTTGGAGGAGCCTGCCTGACCCCAGGTTGAGAACCACTGGACTAAACTAACTAAATGTATATAAAGTAGTTAAAACTAACACCACCTCGACTATAGCTACAACAGTAGCCTATAATTCTGCTTACACATTGGATGCATCAGTAACATACTAATTTCAGATAGAATATAACTTTTGATACTTTAGGTGCATTTTGCTGATAATACTTTTACTTAAATACACTTTTGAATTATACTTGGAATGGAGTATTTTTTTACATTGTTGTTTTGGTAGCCTAATTTTAGTTAAGTAAAGGTTTTGAGTACTTCTTCAACCACTACTTGTACCCATTTCTTAATCATCCATCCACCATCTCGTGCTTCGGTATACTTTTGCCCCCTTTATCTTCCTCATGTCACCATGGTGACAGAATTTCCTACTGGTCTCATGTCACTGTGGCTGCCGCCGTTTCGCTCCAAGCTGTGCGTCACCATGACTACTGAGTTTCACACTGCTCATGTGCTGTCAGCTGGTGTTATGTTTTCCCCTGTCGTCCATTAACAGTGCTACAACGTGCCCTACCTCTCACTCAACATGTTCCTTGGGGGAGATCACAGAGACAGAGACTCTGCCACGGCCTACAGTAAGAGCACCAGTACTCACAATCATCTCAGATCACCTTATTTCCGTGTTGCATACAACATGTAGACTGGGATTTTCCCTCAGATTCATCACACTTCTTCAGTGTCTGATTGTAACCAAGTATGTTTACTCAAGTGCTGTACTTGAGGTCAAATTTGAAGTACTTTGCAGCTTTATACTTCTACTCTACTACATCTTAGCAGCAAATATTGTACTTTTTACTTCACTTAATTCGTCTGACAGCTTTTCAGATTACAACAACAACATATCCTTCCCTTCCAGCGAAAACAAAATTGCATTTTTTTTTCTGATAAACCGAAGGATTAAGTGTTCCTTTATGGGATGAGAAAATTCTCCTTCTCCTTAAAATAAATAAACTGCTGGAAAATGCATCATCACAGCAGAAAACAGGGCCGTTTTTCTGAGCTCATGACAGGTTGACTTTTTAAAGATAGGCTACATGGTTCTCACAGGACGAACTACATACGTTACACATATTTGATGATTTTATAGAATATGATGCATTGCTGTAGATTAAACTACCCAACAGTACATAAAGGAGTATAAAATAACACAATTTAAGCATCTACAGCAGTAAAATTCAACATACACATTAATGCAGCAGTTATATTCATCTAAAAATATCATATATAATAGTAAAACACACATATAGGCTACACATACTTTTACTTAAAGGTCCAATATTGTAAAAAGTGAGATTTTCAGGTCTTTTACATTATAAAGCAAGTTGAAATGCTATATAAATACTGTTAAACTATCAAAACGCTCAATATACGGAGAAATACACACAGCCCGTATTCAGAAATTGTGTGTTTGAAACAAGCTGTTAGGATTTCTGTCCATTTGTGGTGTCACAAATATACAATATTTAAACCACTACCCGGTTTTAAACGTAAACATTCTAAATGTGTCCCAGTTTATTTCCTGCTACAGTGTATGTAAATGACATCAGCTGACAGGAAGTAAACATGGACCCAAACTGTTGTCTAGCAACGCAATTCCGTTGCAATTCCATTGAAATACACTAAAACGGAGTGTTTCAGACAGAGAGTAAATACAGGTATATTCAGGTAGACAGTATGAGGAAAATAATGTGTTTTCTGAACATTACAGCATGTAAACATGTTCTAGTAGAAACACAAAATACAAGTATGAACCTGAAAATGAGCACGATATGGGACCTTTAAGTAAGGTTTTGAATGCAGGACTTTGACTTGTGGTGGAGTAGTTTCACAGTGTGGTACTACATCTTTTAGTAAGGATCTGAGTACTTCTTCCACCACTGAACTTCATGTCCCCTCCTCTGTCCTTCTCTGGCAGGAATGAGTGTGAAAATGGTGGCCATGCTGTTGGCTTCTGTAATTCAGGGTCAAGTTGTATCTGTGTACAACACAGAAAAGCAAGAGGCATGTCAACATCAGGACCAGGCTCATGAAACAACACCTCAAAGCACATCATCTTCATCACAAACTGCTGCACCACTTCAAGAAACGGTAGATAAAAATGTGAAGATACAAGTGGTCACACTGACTGAGATAACGCTCATATTTCTGTAGCAGCCAGGCAGCATTGCTTTAGCATTGTACTAACTCACCTAGTCCCAGGGGTATCTTGTTACCCTGTAATTTACTGTTCTTAACTCAGGCTTTGTTGTGTGTTCATCTGTGTGTGTTCTCAGTGTTGAGAAACAGAGTAGATTTAACCCGTTAATGGAGTTAGCTTGGTTACCTAAAAGGTAGGCAGTAATATCAGACTAAAGCAGGGGTCAGCAACCTTTACTATCAAAAGAGCCGTTTTAGGCAAAAAAAGCAAAACATTTGAGCATTGTAATTAAGGTAACACAGTTTATAGTTGAAGTATATAGTATACAAGTCTAATGTAGTGAGGGCCAAAGAGCAAATGTACGATGGAGTTTTAGGGCCACATTGAGGGGAAAAAAATCTGAGATTTCCAGAATAAAGTCATAACTTTACAAGAAAAAAAATGTGTAATATTACGAGAATAAAGTCATAACTTTACGAGAAAACATCGTAATATTACGAGAATAAAGTCATAACTTTACGAGAAAAAAAGTCGCAGGCTTAATATTGGCTCCGGAGCCGCAGGTTGCTTAGAGACCACTGGTCTAGCTGCTTCCCACAGTTTTTATGCTAATAAGCTAACCGCTGGAGCCAGTGACGGTTAGCTTAGCCTAGCATAAAAACTACAGTACCTAGCTTAGTTAGCTAGCCTGGCCCTGCCCACTAGTAACAAAATCCGCCTAAAAGAACTTTTAAAGCCCACTAATTAACACATTATGTATTTTTTGTTATTTATTTATTTATTTTTTACAAAAAACTAATGCTGGTAGGCTGATTTTGTTATTTACAAACTGAGTCAGGCTAGCTGCTTCCTCCCATTTATGCTAATAAGCTAACCATATCTAGCTCCCGCTTCATATTTAACGTAAGCTGCTAACAGACAGATGAGTGGTTGGTCACGTTAGCCCATCAATCTTCTCATTTAGTTAAAGGGACTATTTGTAACTTCCAGAAATGCTTGTTAACAGCGACACCTGTGGCCATTAAGTCAACGAAAGTCAGCGTCGGGTTCACGTTTGCTCGCTCTAAATAGACATGAACAAGCATCGCTCAACACAGTGAGGCGACATACGTCAGCTAAAACCACAATAACACTCTATATTTCACCTGCTTGGCAGTAATGTTAGCTGACCAGACGAAGGTCTCACCATGAATCAATGCATGCTCGTCTAGAGGTGGAGCGGATGTATTTGTTGGCAGCATAATATTGTGCTTTATTTATCTTTAATTGTTTAATGTGTGTATTTTGCCTCCCAGCGAAAGGCCTTCCTGACCTCAGCTCTGATCATGGGTGCCATATTTTTCCTCTGCAGCCTGGTTCTCTTCCTGGGGGTGAAGGAGCAGCGGGGTGAGTCATTCAGAAGTGACCAATGGTTAATGATCAAATACTATGGATATAACCTATTGTTTTGTTGTTAAGCTGCTTGACTTTGTTCCATTACAATACAATGCAAACTATTGTATACCCGAAAGTTGTGGTATTTCACTCCCCTTCCTTGACATGTCATTTGGGTTTTATTTCCAGATCCTCTCTGCTCAGATGAGAAAGTACGACCGCCCTATTTGACCTCGCTGAAGATGCTGATATGTCACATTCCTTACCAACGACTGGTGCTTGGCTTTGTTTTTAGTGCACTTGCATTTCAGGTACAGTTTGAGCTCATAGTGGCTGTGTTGCATGTCTCTAAACCTGATGTACCTGTGATGAAGATTAGCTAATAAAATAAGATAATAATCCTTGTATAATCATCTGTTTTTGGTTTTGTGTTTTCAAAAGACATGCAAGTATGCAATGGTTATCAAAGCATAATTATGTTTTATTTTATGTCCTGTATCTCTTTTATCTCAGATGTCCTTAGGTAATTTTGCACTATTCTGCAGCCATGCAGCTGGTCTGGGAGCCCAGTTCCAGCACCTCCTACTGGTTTTACTGGTAAAATGCAACAAACTAAAATCACACACTCTGCTCACCAAGATGTTTATATATGCAGCATTTCAAAAGCCTTCTAAGGATTTACAAGACAAGACACATTTTAAATTTTTAATGAAATGTCTCAATATTTCTGCAGGTTTCTGCCTCAGTAGCAGTTCCTCTGTGGCAAACAGTTCTTCTGAGAATAGGAAAAAAGGCCACCGTTTTCATTGGACTATCAGTAAGAAATCCTACATATCGCTGTATAATAATCTGAATGATGAGAGTAATTTTCCACACCTTCAATCTCCTTCTTATTGTAAGGCCTGTTTATGTCTCTCAGCTCTTCATCCCAGCAGTGATTATAGTTGCCTGTGTTCCCAGTAACCTGCCAGTCTTCATGATTATGTGCGTTCTGATGGGATTCAGCGTGGCGACCATATTCTTGCTACCCTGGTGAGTCAGCTCCCAGCGAGGACACGCAGTTCCCAAACCTTTCTCAGACCGCCTGTCAGATCTAATCAGTATCAGAAGTGAATGTTGTG
The DNA here is from genome assembly GCA_916700815.1 of Helicolenus hilgendorfi. Lineage (NCBI taxonomy): Eukaryota > Metazoa > Chordata > Actinopteri > Perciformes > Sebastidae > Helicolenus > Helicolenus hilgendorfi. The sequence goes on along the minus strand of CAKALG010027234.1, from coordinate 4,305 downwards.
CACATGAATCATTCACATCGCCTCTACCTGACCCTGGCCAGTGATGAATATTCTAGCAACGATCTGTTTTGTTGACTCGTCAGTTCTCCTCATCTAAACTGACAATGTGGTTTTGATATGATATATGTCAGCTTATTCTCTATCTGCTGCAGGTCTATGCTCCCAGATGTGGTGGACGACTTTAACGCGAGACACCCCTCCTGCAAAGACCTAGAGCCCCTGTTTTTCTCTTGTTATGCCTTCTGCAGTAAGCTGGCAGGAGGCTTGTCTGTTGGCATCTCAACCATGACATTACAGTGAGTCAGCCTTCCGTCCACTCACTTTATGTGTTATGTGTGTATACGTCGGTGTGTGTACGCCACATTTTGGTTTCTCCTCATCTGCAGGTTTGTGGGCTACAGAGCGGGTGCGTGTAACCATGGCGACGGAGTGGTGACGGCTCTGATTGTGCTGTTCACACCTGTTCCCATCGCACTTCTGCTGATAGGGATGGTCTTTTTTCGCTCCTACCCGATCAATGAGAGGCAATGTTTGCAGCTCCAGGAACAACTGACCACAATTCAGTAAGTTGCTTTTTCGGTGAACTATCCTCAAAAGATGAACCCACAAATGGTTCCTGAACCTGCAGAGTATTATAACCTGAATCTGCAGCTCCCCTCTTCAGCTTTATGGAGCTTTGTAGTGAGTTTCAGCTCATTGTTTAGCTGTCAGACCCACAACTTTACTATTTTGGTTCACTCTCAACGCTCTCATAGGCAGCTGTTTTCAGGGAAAAAGCACTAAAAACCAACTGTACACCACCTGCTCAGCACCAAACTTCAGGCACAGTTGGCGACTAGCTGGTGAACATAATGGAGCAACAGCTAAAGAGACAGATATTTCCCTCAGCTGTTGATAGAGATTTTTTTTGAGAGCAAAACTATCATGCAATGAAAAAATGTTCTATTGCAAGTAAAATAAAATCGTGATTAAAAATGTATTAATGCAAATCCAAAAGTTTTGCTGTCCTCCAGTGCTCCTAACGGCATCTGCAAGATTTCACAGACCGCAGGAAAACAAGCAGTAAGAGCTGATCTGAGGTCTGCTGTCCAGCTGCTGTCTATGAGAGCCGGCTGTCAATCACTCGCAAACTCCGACCAAATGGTCAAACTAGGCCGCGCTGATCAAATATGAATCAATATTATGTTACGTTAATCACTATTTCTCTCCTTAAATGTTTTCAGAATCATCTTGTAGTGCACGGTTTAGCTGTAAAATGAGAAAGTTTGTGACGCAGCTGCCATTGTAAAATCTGTTGAAGGAACGCCAAGTTCCGGTCACATGACCAGAGCACAGCCAGTAGGAACGCTCTCTCGATGAAATGACCTGTGATTGGTCAAAGTCTCCCGAGATTTTTTAAAGCCCGAAAACAGAGCCATGAGGAGGTGCAGAAGTCTAGTTTTCTCTAAGAACACTTGAATTACAATATGCTGAAAGGTTATTATTGAATTTTTGACCAATGATGCAAAAAAATATACTGCCTACTGATGCTTTAACGAACTACTCATAACTTCCATCTTAGTAACGGCAAGAATTTAATGTTTGAACTAGTGCAAGCGGATTGCTTTTGTTTAACGATCTATGATATTGTAATGGGTTAAAAAATACATGATTATACACATAATTTTGTCAGCCTGTAGCTACTAGCTTAGCTCAATTAACTAGTCACTCACATAGTGGATGTTGCCAAACTGTCACTCCAATCCAGACCGGCCAATTGAGACTGGCCAATAGAGACGTGTCTTACATCTCAAAAGTCGTAATTTGGGGTAATATGCTTGTTCCCTTTCTAGCCGAGAGTTGAGAAGATTGCTAACTGAAGCTACAGCCAGGAGCCTGTTAGCTTAGCTTATTATGAAGACCAGAAACGGGGTGAAACAGATAGCTTTGCTCTGTAAAAATTCAAAAATATGCCTACACCAACTCAAAACAGTTAATGTCTGTTCTGAAATAGCTGCAGAATAATAACAGTTGGTCTAATTAAGTAACAAGCTGTTTTTTTTATCTGGCATAATGTGCAAAGACTGTTCTTACTCTTTCATGATTGATAATATAGGTCTCATTGAAATTCATATTTATCTTCCTTATAATAATAATTAGGCTATGTATATTATCATAGCATAATTTTCAAAAACGGCACCACATTATCAGATTACTGTCAGCTAAAGCAAATTTATAGTAACATACATACATGTTTTGATTCTATAGCAGTCATAGTCATTATTATTTTTATTTTTATTCTTCATCCAGCCCAGAAGCTACATCATCATCACCATCAGACCCAACAGAAAACGCAGAGCAGCCAACAGTTGTGCAGCTGCATGATGGTGCGACATCAACTTCACATTATAATATAAAGACCAACACATTGTACAAGTCAAATTCCTCACCAGGTTGTTACAGTCATGATAAAAAATGCTCAGTCAAGTCACCTGTCCGTTCAGATGTATCAAAGAGCCCCTGTGGAGGAGGGGGTCATAAGCAGAGACTCAGCGCACTCCAGCACTCAGGAAAAGATAAATTGGGCAGAAATGTTCCTGAGAATGATCCCAGGCCTTCCTCTAGCAGGTCAAATGTGAGATCCAAAATGTCATGGGTATAGTCAGCTTCATATTCAGCGCACAGACATGACAGTGGTAGTGATCTTCTTGTCTAATGCTCGCCAAGAAGGCAAATCATTTCCCAAAAAGGTGAGCTTTGCCTTTAATTAGTCACATTTTTTTTTATAGCTTTGTATTGTTTTTTTTTGGCACCATGTCAGAGAGGTGTTGAATCAATGCAATGGTTTCATAAAAGTGGTATTTATGGCAGGACAACTCTTCTTTTATTCACACATTTTTTTTGTGAAATCTGCTGGATTGAAAGGAACATTTGTTTATACCACAAATCAGAACATGTTTTCCCAATCTATAATCCCACATGCATAGTGTGAGGTTCATGTTAACTTACTTCATCTGAATGGACATTTGCTGTTTCTGGATCACGCCACCTTTCAGCGCGTCCTGAAAATGAACAGCTGCGTAATAGTACTTATCGTAACTACTTATCCAGGATTGTGTGGAGGATTATATTTGTTAATACTGATTGGTTGAGAAAACACTCAAGTGAATATGGTGAAAAAATGACCGATTGGGCCTTTAAATTTAAATTTTGACTGTATTTTTGCTGTCATGAAAAGTCCTATAAATAATTTCCATGAATATTCCCTCCAGTATTTTGAGGCTGCTTTTGTAAATTGCATCACACATGTCCTGAGAGCGTTCCTCTTTCAATTGTTCTGCTTGATTTCCTTTTAGTGCTTATTTCTACAATGTTGCCTAAGAAGTTGTTTATCATTTGAGAGGAGGCTTTTGCTGGATTTGTGATTTATGTTGACTATTTGGAAACTATATTAGCTTCTAAATTGTAAGTAGACTCCTCCTGTTAATGTTTGCAACACATGCTTGAAGAGCTTTATTTTTAACTCTACACTTGGAAATTTTCTATTTTTCAATTCACACTCCTCTGCAAAATTTCTGCACCTGTTCTTGCTCAAATAAATGACTTTTGTCAGTAGTTATTCATCAGTACATTTCCATCAGTTGTCAAAAAACATGAAACAACATAGTTCAAAAATGCTTGTGTCCCAAAACAATACAGTAATGACATGATACATTAGATGTTCGCATTACCTTCAGATCCAACATCCATATTGACAAGGCTGTCAATCGTTTAAAATAGTTAATCGAAATTAATTGCAAATTAATTGCACATTTTTTTATCTGTTCAGAATGTACCTTAAAGGGAGATTTGTCAAGTATTTAATACTCAATACTGGGCAAATATGCTTGCTTTATGCAACAACACAAAACAATGACAAATATTGTCCAGAAACCCTCACAGGTACTGCATTTACTTCTCATCCCACAAATGCATGATCCTTACAAGTTGGACATCATTATGAAGGTAAATAAACAGGCTTTCCAACGATGTAAAATACAATACCAATTAACATTGTAACAACAGAGAAATACTCCACCAAACACAAGTTTACGAACTTTTTTTTCCCAGTTCATATATAATTTTAATAATATACTTTAATTTTCCACATTAAGTTTAAAGTAATGTGTGTAATTGTGGGCCTCATAGGGCTGAACACATATTGGTATAACAGACCTTCTCAATATTGAAAATCTGTGTATCAATTAATCTGATTTAGTTTAGATTTTTGTCACAATGTCACAGTTTATAAACAACTCGGTAGTTTGGGTTTAGTTACCACATTAA